>JAPYYV010002383.1:0-20928 GCA_030522625.1 Copidosoma aretas | reverse complement strand
GGGTCTTGTTACACACCAAAAGGGTAAACCCCAAAATTCATTTTTTCTTGGGGGGTAGGGGGGGGTTTGGGGGGGGGGGGGGGGGGGGGACTGTGAGAGAGCTAAACTATTTTAAAAACCGGAAAAATCAAAAAGAATTTACCTTATTCCGCGGAAGGCAAGGAGCAGCTGCGAGAGTTAGCTATAGGATCATCGTAGCTGTAAAATTAAAAGTGTTAAGAGCGTGTGGTGGTGCAAGGGGTGGGGGCTACTACTCGCCAACCCTCCAGGCAAAATGAGTAGGTACAATGATACGAATTACTAAGATAATTTAAATGCAAATGACGTTAGTTTATTGAAAAATGTCGTCCATGAAACTTTTTTTAAATACTTTTGAATATAGAGACTCTTCCAAAATCTGTTATTTTTGTTATGTACGAAGCCACAATGCCGTTTCAGAATATCATTTATTGAAATTTTTTTCGTATTCTTGACATATTCTATTCTTGTCAACATTGTGACTTCAGAAATGTATGTTGGAATGCGTTCGCCTCTTCAATAATAACCCAAAAAGAAACTCATTTTTGAATTTTATTGTTCTTGCATTCTTTTCTATGTTTTATGTAATACTTTTTGTTTCCAATGATTATATGACATTTGCTACATTTCATATGATTACTTTTATGAGTTAACTTGTGAATTATTAATGCTTCTTTGTTTCCATACATTAATGTGCGAAATTCGTACTACAAGGAACATTTAGATCTAAAAATATTTTTTGAATAAACCAATCTGTTTAATAATCGAATAACATCATATGTACAAGTAGGTCATCATACTTATCAATTTCGATTGAGGTTATGCCTTGCTTTCACTACTTCGTTATAATAAACAAGTATTTCAAGCAATAATTTCTTTAAACTTTTCACTTTCACCCCTTTATTTTTTCATAACAATCAAAAATTTGTTTTGACATCTGATGGAACATCTCACAATGATGAACCTCTAAAATTTTCATTTTCAAAAATTTACGATATCTGTGTAAATTCGTTTAGTATTTTTGTTTTATTTCATTGTTTTACTTTACAATTTGAAATGTAAAGAATATATGAATATTTTTTTCTGGAGTTAATATTATTGAGGGCCTCTATGTATTATATTTATGTTATTATTACGTGCGGATTCCATCTAAATCAAATGGGGGTACCCGACAGTACCAAAATCGTAAGAAAGGTATTGTGTGCCCCAATTGTTGCTGTTCGATTCTTTGCTATGCAGAAGTTTAATTTCAACTACTATTTTAATATTAACATACTGGTTGATTATATACTACATAACATAATTAAATAGTTGCAAGCATTAATTTACTATAAGTAATAACTTGAATGAATAATCAGCATTATTTGTGGATTCTATGACAATTGGGCCAACCGCAACAATATCCTTACCTATCTCTACGTTTAAATTGAAACGATTAGATTAAAACATGTTTTATAAATACAATGTAGTTGATATTTTTTTTTCATTAGAAGTAAGTATTTACAATTGTTAACTATAACCATATTTAATATTAGAAAAAAAAATTTTGTCAAAAACATTCATAAGTTGTTGAAATAACGTAGTAAAAATAATTAGAATTTTTAAGAACCAAAAAAAAGCAATATGTCTATCACAACCATCGAGTTTCTAAGATCTCAATTTCAAGTAGGGGATAGATCTACGTTAGTCAAGACTTAAACAGCTTTTTCTCTTTTTATAATAATAAGTTAGATTTTGGATAATGGAAACAATAAATTTCAGTAGACAACATGGAAATTTTTTTTTGTAATATAACAATAAAATTTTATCAAGGAAGAAAACAATTGAGATGTTTGTTAAACTTCCATTGTTTGTAAAAGATTTTAGACCATGACTCTATTCGTATGACTTATAATTGTAGAATATCTATTTGGAGTTAGCTTAATATTCTTTTGACTTACAAGTCTTATCACAAATATCACATAGACAGTTGTTATGATTAGCATAAATTAAGCTATGCCTATCTAGGTACATTTTTAGCGAAATCGTTAGAGAAGTTTTAATATGTGCGTTGCCCATGGTGTATCTTAAGGACAAAGCGGTAAATTTTATCAAAATATTCAGGGTGGGTGCGTGGGGTACGGACATAGAGTATTAGAATAGAGCACGCGACGAGCCTGGCTGCCTGGTCTTAGGAGTGAGAGAGAACGCTGCAAGAAAGCCCCCCCCCTCCGCATCCAATCAGAATTCGTCAAAAGAGGCTTTCCTGCAGCGTTCTCTCTCACTCTCCCAGGCTCCTCTCGGACCACTGCGAAGTACACGATTCAATAGGCATCGCGTGCTCTATTCTAATAACTCTATGGGTACGGAAGGGAACGGGGAGCATTATAAATCGTGCGGGAGGTAGCGAGGGGGAGTGCTGCGTAAAGGAGCTTACCCACAATTTTTAGGGATAAGCTCATGGAAAAAACAATCAAATTTTTCCTTATTCTGCGGCGTCGCTGCGGAGGGGTAGTAGGGGGACGCGGGTGGTAGAAGATCTAATGCGACTTACCTAAATCACTATATTGTACAGGAAGATGAATATATACATGCAATATCAGGAATTTAAGGGATCATAACGGTTTTATTTTTTGATTTCAGTACAGTATCGTCGAATTTTTACTCCATATACTATCTTATTACTATTTATTTCCCGACATCTATTCCTTCACGGTCCCAACAATTTTTCTTTGTTTTTTTTATTGAATACCTAACTTACAAAAATTGTAACATCAACAAAATCCAAAGTAATTAGTAAAAAGGAGTATCTTTATTTCTATTAACAGTGACGTTTCGTCAGCACAAAGGCCGACCTCATCAGAATGCTGAAAATATAATATACAAATATCAAACATACTGTACTACCCCAATATATCTAAAATTAGACCTATAAAAACACTACACAATTCAGGCTTACAGCTAAAGATGCGCCCCAAACACACTTATCACCAATTAAGCAGAAATAAAATTTTAATGCAAATAGAAATTCATTTAAATGTGCAACGTACGTAAAGTGAGCACAATTACAGGAAGGTATGATAAGTGGACATAGCATAAAGGTGCAAAAACGGACAAGCAAACCACGAAGGTTTATAGATGGACGCCCAAATGGGCGCACAGAGGGCAGACTCGGGAATGCTAAGCAAGTAATATGGATGTTACACACGTGTAATAAACGTAAGTTGAAGGTGTAATTTTGTACTGGTGTAATGCAAGTGTTAAAAACGTAAATTAAAGGACAATTGTAAAACGATGATTAATTTGATATGAAGCAACGAATACTGTTGATTAAAAAGTGTAAGAAGGATTCAAGTTATGTAAATCTGTTTTGATATTATTGTTATTAGTGAACCATAGATTGTATAGCATCCCCGAGAACTCCCTCCCAAACACATCAAGGTCCCTATCCAAGACTTCCACTTTATCAAAATCAAAATTATGACCGGTGCTAATGTAGTGTCTAGCCAAAACTGACTTGGTATTCTTCTTTTTTATGTTATATTGATGTTCGTACTTACTCGCTTTTAAAATGCGTGAAGTTTGTCCTACATAGAATACGTCCTTGTCCAAACAGTTAATCTTATATACTGCTCCGCGATTGAGATCACTTGGCTGTCGGTCCTCCCCCAATTTGATAATAGAAGTAGATTTATTGGAACTAGTAAATATAACCTTGGAACTAAATTTTTGAAATACGTCTTTTAATTCTTTTGCAAAAAGTTTGTGAAATAGAAAAAATTGCTAACTGTCTACTGGCAGATATGAAAAGTTGTTTCTTCTCAAGGTTATCTACGGATGATCTAGAATTAATAAAGGACAAACGAGATTTAATAGATCTCTAAACAAACGGATCTGGGTAGCCGTTTGATGATAAAATCTGTTTAACGAATCTGAGATTTTTTGAACAAAATTGGGTATTATATTGTGAAAAGCATTTGTCAACTAAATTAGTAATAATCGCTTTTTTAACGGAAACAGGACTATGTGAAAAACAGATTTAAAATTCTATCTGAGGACGATTTTTTCCTATACCGAATAAAAGTGCGAACCGAATTAGTGTTTCTTTGAATAAAAAATACAAAAAAGGTAGTGAAGAGTTGTTCTCTAATTCAACTGCAAAATGCAGATGTTCTTAAAACTGATTAAAAATGGATAAAACATTCTCAACATTAGATTCTCGGATCACCAAGAACACGTCATCAACTTAACGTCTATAGAAAAAAATATCAGATTGAACAATAGAACAGCTGTTCAAGAGCTATCTCCGAAAAGAACGGACTGCAACATCCATCCATGGGAGCTCCAAAACATTGACGATAATACTTATTATTGAAAGCAAAAATGGTCAAGTTGAGTGAAAAACGAACTTCATTCAAGAACTCTTGTCTGGACAAAGGAACAGTATCCCTGATGTAGGGACACTTCTTGGAAAAACCATCAATAATTAAGTCAACGGAAAGATTAGTAGACAAGGAGACGACGTCAAATGAAACCAAAATATAGTCTGTAGGTACTACTCAGTCTTTCAGGGACTATTTAAAATCCAAGAAATTTTTCAAAGAGAACACCGATCTTGGAATCTTGGTCTTTACTAAAACAGACAGCCACTCATCAAATGTATAAAGAGGAGAGCCTAAGGATGAAACTATTAGCATTTCCAGGTAACCGTCATTATGCACCTTGATTAAGGCATAAGCCCAGGCCAATGAACTATTGTTAACATCAGACGTGAACGAAGCGCGTCCTCATGGTCATCAAAAACACCTAGATTTATCCACTTATCAACAAACCTTTTACAAGAATTGTTTAACTTAGATAAAGGGACACATTCGACTGGAGTACAATATTTGGTATCAGACAACAACGCTTCAACTTTATCTATATAATCATTATAGTACATGACAACCGTACTGTTACTTTTGTCAGCCCTCGTAACAAAAATATCTTTATTGTTCTTTAAAAAAACATTAGTCCAAATCTCCATAAATAATTTTGTCAAATGTTGATAGTTTTGGTTCATATACTATTGTAGATTTCAATTTACTAATAATGGAATTTCTAATAACATTTTTTGTGTTGTCAGAGATTTTATTGTAACCAATGATCTTTCAACGGACTTTAAGGTCTGGAAAACGACATTTTTGTCTAAATTGGAAGGAAAATTGAAATTATGTCCTAAACTGAGAATTTTGGTGACGTAATCCGGCAAAGGTTGTTTTGTTAAATTCATAAAGCCTGGCTTATTTGTATTATTTTACATATCATTGAAACTTTTTTGATTGTCAATGTTTGACCATTGAATACAATATTCGTCAGGCCCGGAAACACGTTCAGTCATGTGTGCTAGATTATAAAATTTATTTTCGAGTCCAAACTTAAAAAGGTTGAAAGAGTTGTGCAAATTCTTGCCAAAAAATTTAATAAAAATATTTACAAAACTATTACTAAATTTGTCAAAGAGAGTTCTCTTAATTTCACTTATATGCTTCTTAAGAGTGTATATGAAATAATGGATGTCGTCAATCTCAAAATTGATAATTTTAATTAAAGTTTGTAAGTGCATGGATCTGCATTTATAAAAGTTATAATTGCTGCAAAGTGCAATACTATTGAATTATCTATTAGAATTAGTTAAATGTTTTGGTAAAACTTGGAGGTATCTGCGACTTAGTAAAAAAGTTTTTTGTATTATGGAAAAATTAAACTGTTTGTGTTTGTAAACTAAAGATTTGAAAAGTTTGGAAACTGAATCACCCAGTAAAGAACTAATGTCGTTATAAAAAGTACTAAAATTATAAGAATGACAAGCCAACGAAAAGTTCTAACTTTCATTGCCAGAGCTCGGTTATTCTTTGTTTTTTCATTTTACGCTTGTATTTATACACTGCTTTTCTATTATTTTAAATTTATTATTGTACTTTATTAACAAAAATTCCATGTCATAAAAACCACAGTAGCAGCTAAATTATTTTTTATTAAGCAGCTTATATCTTTCTAAGTAACCTTCAATATGATTAATAGGAACATCCAATATCATTTATTATTGTTTTATTTAAAAACTCAAATTTTATTTAAAAGAAAAACGAAAAAAACCTTACATTTCCATTTCTAAGAATTTTCTGTTAGACTATAAATATTTAAATGTGTGTTACTTATTTTATCAACCTTCTGACGTAGATTCCTTTTAGTTTTGTCGGATGTTCTCTACTCCAAAAACTTTCACACGCTTATAGCTTTTGCCTTTGTATCTACAATCATGTGGTACTAGAGCAGCCACATTCCGACTTAAAGTAAAAAGGGGACTTAGGACACCAAAAGTTACTGGAAACGGCTTCCGATTTTTAAGGTATCCCTTTAGCCAACTTGTAGGTATGCTAGCATGATACCAGCCCATAAGAGTACCGGCCCACCCCCCACCCTGAACCACTGGCGCTCGTACATTTTACCCCCACAAGCGCTTGTTGCGACTACATGCACGACTGCATGGCAGCCTTTTAAAACATCTAAAAACGCCAGCAGATAAAAAATTGTTTTTTTTCCGTGTGTATTCCTTTGTATTCTAAAGCGGAATCAGGGTAAAATTTTCATCAGGCCAAAAGATGAAAATCTAAACAATAAATTATACTTAACCCCAAACTTTGAAATATCTCAAAAACGCAGCCATATCAAAAATGTTTTATTTTTTATTTTTTTTTGTTTTTTGAACAGAATGGGAAAAGACGACTTATTTGGCAAAAAAATGAGAAAAAAACCTACCTATTTTATTTCAGAAATATCTTGAGAACGACAGCTGGTAAGATGTTGATATTTTACGTTTTTTTGTGTTTGAGACGAAATCAAGGAAAAATATTAATTAGTTATAATTTTCCATTCATGCATAGTTTTACGATTACATCGCAAAAACTAACAGATACTAGAGTATATTATGCATAAACTTACCTTTTTAAGTATTAAACGAACTCTCACACTTAGAAAAGTAAATGGCTTTAATTTTTTTTGATTAATTCAATTAGTAACTGTGAGAAAATTGTAAAATGTCTAGAAAATTGATACTTCACCTAGAAAGTTGTATTAAACTGTAGTTTTGGGATTGTTTGTAATATTTAGTAATCAAATAAGTACCATCATAATAGTTTTTGTAAGATTTTAATAAACATTTACGGTTTGGACGTTTCCTCGGAAAACAGATTCATGGAAATTTCTATACTATTTGTATCCATACATTCGTACATATATATTTACATATTAGTACATACGCACTCATCTACGTATGTTTGTTATAAGTTAATTTATAAATGGTATCAGGATATTTGTATTCAGCAACCTTGAATCGAGTTTTGTGCTTTCTTGATAGAACTTATTCATACGATTATTTGAGCCTTGTTGTGGAGACTGAATAAAACTGATTGATGTGCCCATTACCATATAAAATATTTGAATTATAAACTAGATCAAGGTATTCATTTCACAAATTTTTTTATCACATTTTTAATCTTATATTATTACATTAGATCAGGTAGTTTTCCATTACTATAGTAATTCATTTTTTACATTCCTCTTTTTTCCTTCGTTCATTAATGTTCAGTAACGATACAACTAGATCAGTTACATATAAAGCCCGATTAAAAACATCTGTAACCCGTTGTAATGTGCTAGTCTGCGAATCAACTTCCGATAAAGACTGTATAGTTATCATGTAGACTTTCCTCGATATTGATATTTACGATACCTCTTTATAGATAAAAGTAATTTTAATTATTGTACTTGTCATTTTCAAAGTTCTTACAGTTTGCTTTAACAGTATAATTTATGCTAGCACTTATTAGATAAATTCAGATCATGCATAATAAATTACTACATTAAAAATATTGTGAAAGGACTATACATTTATCCTGTACGAATGTATAAATACAAATAGTGTAGAATCAGTAGATTAAAAATTATAAGCACCCTCTATTATTCATAATAAATACAGAAAGGAATCGACGATTATTTGGGGGGCAAGTTTGAAAATAAATACTTTTAGTATTCAATTTTCTTAAGCGATGTATATCTACGACGTTTCGCTGGCTGTTGTGACAGCCTTGTGAGGCTAAAACAATACGATACGTTATGCACTTCACAATTTTTGAACACACTGAATAGAAAAACAGAACGTTAAATTTTACCTGTATAGACGAAAGCTTAGTACATTAGTACATTAATAATAATAAGAATAAATACATATGATAAAAACGCAAGTACAATACACATGTATATTTAGTTATTATGAGAACTAGGTCCTTACACGTCGATAGACAACAATATACTGATGATACACGATTAGAAACAATATTGTAGGGTACGAAAAGCAGAAATCAAAATAGAACACAGGTGAATGAACCGGGCTATAGTCGTTTGAATTTTCTTAATAGTGGGGAATATGTACTATCAAGTGAAAGTATATTTTCTTTCTTGTTAATGCTGTCTCGATCATAATTTATGTGTATCATCTCCAAGATGAGTCTTTTCTTATAACTCGGTTCTTGATCGAAGATTTTTATATTCTCCTAGTCAAATTCATGATTATGGTAAATTTAGTGGGAATAAACTACTGTTCGGATAGTTTTATTATTATTGTGCTCTTTTGTGCAAATATATAAAGCCCTCTCCCTTTCAGTTGTGTATGACGCTGGACAACCGGAATGTTTACATTTAATTTTTACATTTTGTCCAGCGTCATACACAGGTGAAACGAAAAAGGCTTCATATATTCGCACAAAAGAGCACAAAAATAATGAAAATACGGAACCGGTAGTTTATTATCAGCATTAACAAGAAAGACGATATATTTTCACTTAATAGTACATATTTCCCACTATTTAGAAAATTCAAACACCTATAGCCCGGTTCATTCACCTGTGTTCTATTTTGATTCCTGCTTTTCGTACCCTACAATATTGTTTCTGATCGTTCATCATCAGTATATTGTTGTCTATCGACGTGTAAGGACCTAGTTTTCATAATGACTAAATATACATGTGTATTGTACTGGCATTTCAACCATTTACTGTTATTGTTAATAATGTACTAGGCTTTGGTCTATGCAGGTAAAATTTAACGATCCATTTTTCTATTGAGTGTGTTCAAAAATTGTAAATTGCACATCGTATCGTATTGTTTTAGCCTGATAAGGCTGTCACAACAGCCAGCGAAAGGTCGCAAATATACATCGCTCAAGAAAATTGAATACTAAGTGTATTTATTTCCAAACTTTCCACCAACTGAGCGCCTATTCATTTCTGTATTGATAGTGTAGAATGTTCCATCAATGCGGTTTTCTGAGGAAACGTCAAAACCATAAATGTTTAATAATATCTCACAAAATCTGTTATAATAGTACTAATTTCAATTTCAAATATCACAAAAAAGCCCTAAACCACAGTTTTATACAACTTTCTAGGTAGAGTATCAATTTTCTGGACATTTCATAATTTTCCTATAGTAACCAATCAATTGATCGAAAAAAATTAAAGTCACTTACTTTTAAAGTGTGAGAGTTCGTTTCGTACTTTAAAAGGTAATATTATGCATAATATGTTCTACTATCTGTTGGCTTTCGCGATGTAATCGTAAAACCATAGATAAATGAAAAATTTTAACTATCAATATTTTCCCTTGATTCTATCTCAAACAAAAAGAACGTAAATAAATCAACATC
This sequence comes from Copidosoma aretas, assembly GCA_030522625.1. Classification (NCBI taxonomy): domain Eukaryota; kingdom Metazoa; phylum Arthropoda; class Insecta; order Hymenoptera; family Encyrtidae; genus Copidosoma; species Copidosoma aretas. The sequence goes on along the minus strand of JAPYYV010002383.1, from coordinate 11,189 downwards.
CTATCAGCTTTTGTATTAAGATATTTCAAAAGTAAAATTTGTAGGTTTGTTTTTCGTTGTCTGGCTAAATAAGTCGGCTTCCCCCATTCTGTTTGAAAAACAAAGAAAATACAAAATAGTAGTTTTCGTCACAAATGTGCATCTCTCCAGGGCGGTCCCTGGGCCCTAGGGTGTTTGCGAAGCAACGCCTAAGGTACTGTTGGGACCCCCCTGGTCGGATGCACATAAGTGGCGGACGCTGTTTTTTCCACCGAGGGTGTACCAGGGTTGCAAAAGAGCCCGAGATAGGAAAAAAAAAACCATTTATTATATTGCTGCATTTTTAAATATATTTCAAATTTTAAGGTTGAGTAAAATTTATTGTTTAGGTTTCCATCTTTTGACCTGATGAATACTTTTTCCTGATTTAGTTTCAGAACACTAAGGAAACAAAAAAAAAATCAATTTTTTATCTGCCTACGTTTTCAGAATATTTTAAAATTTTAGGTGGAATAAGATTAGCTGGTTAGGTTTTTATCCCTTCGGCTGATTAATGTTTTTCTCTGATTCTGTTGAAAAAAAATACAAAAAAAAAACTTTGTATCTTGTTATGTTCTCAAGATAATTCAAAATTTGAGGTTAAGCAAAATTTGTAGGTTAAGTTTTCATTTTTTGGCCTAATGAATATTTTTCCTTGATTTAAAAAAACAAAGAATTTAAAGCAAACATGAACCTTCTATCTGCTTGCGTTGTCAAGATATTTGAAATTTCAGGTCACGTAAAATTCGTTGGTTAGTTTTTCATTTTTTTCGCCTGATAAATATTTTTCCCTGATTCTGTATCTAAAAACAAAGAAAATTCAAAAAAAATATTTACTTTGTATCTGATAGCGTTCTCGAGATATTTAAAACTTTTAGGTCAAGTGAATTCTATAGGTTAGGTTTCTATTTCTAGGCTTGATAAATATTATTCCCTGATTCTGTTAAAGAAAAAAAAATACAAAAAAACCAACTTTGTATCTGCTTGCGTTCTCGAGAAGATAAAAAACTTGGGTTAAGTAAAATTTGTAGGTTTGATTTTCATGTTTTGGCCTCATGAATATTTTTTCTTGACTCTGTATCGAAAAACAAAGAATTTAAAACAAACATCAACCTCCTATCTGTTTTCGTTCTTCAGATATTCCAAAATTCGAGGTTTAAGTGAGATTTGTAGGTTATGTCATAATTTTTTTGCCTCATCAATATTTTTCCTCAATTATGCTTCAAAAAACAAAGAATTAAAAAAAATCTTTCTTTGTTTTCATTCTGGAGATATTTCGTTTTAAGTAAAAAAAATTAAAATAGCCCACTGTGTCGACGTACAGCGAGATGGAACGCAAATCGAATGGTCAAAAGTCTTGCTTGAACTGAATTTTGCTCCAAACATTGTTATTGGTATGGTTTTACCTGTCTTAAAAATTATTTTAGAATGCATGCATGTATTCATGAACGTATGTTTTATTGGATGAATTTGTGTTCGTATAAATTTTGTACGTATGAATACTAATGATCATACAAATATAATTAAAATTATATGTATTGATGCATGTGTGTATGTATGTGTGTATGTACGTATACTTTCACGTGTAGAGGAACGTATGCATGCGAGTATGTAAGTGAGTATGCATGCTTGTATGTATGTATGAATGTAACTCCGTATGTATTTATTCATGCATAAATAAATAAACATGTTTGCATCTATTCAAATTTTTACTAATGTGTGTACGGATGTTCGTCTGTGTGTATGATTTTACTAATGTTGGTATGTATGCAATAATGACTGCACGTACGTTAAAACGTCTGTAAGCATAAATTTATTTAATTACGTACATTTATATGCATATATATTACTTTTAAAAATGACTAAGATCGTAGAGGGTTATCTAAAGGCACTCACGCAGTCAATGAATCAAAGACATTAGAACTGTTACACAATAATAGTATGAAATTGCAATTATTAAGATGAAAAATTGGTAGTAAACACATATTATATGTAAAAATATTAAACATTATTTCAATTTTCTTTTATCTCTGCCACTAAAAATAATAATTGGAAAAAGTTTATTGAAAATGTACAAAAAGTTAGATGGAATCATAGTTACTATTAATTATAAGTAAACACGTAGCCTGATAATAACTTATAGTTAATCGTAAATAAAGTGTGTGAAAAAATGTTATAGTCACCTAATAAATTAACAAAAAATTAAGAATAGATTAACAATACTCTATCAAATTTTAGTATACTAATGCAAATAAGTTGCTGTCTGCTATCTGCTGTTAAATTAACATATATTACCTGTAATATTTATGATGAAAAATTAATCAACATCAGATTTTATATCAAGGTTACCAATTTTTTTTTAAGTATTTGTACAGTCCCATATTTTTTATTGTTTTTTATTATTTGTAAACAGAAATAATCTTAGAATGCTACAATTTAATTTTAAAACGAGTCACTACACAGTTTACTCCAGGATAATCTGTAAAAAATCCAACATAATCATCTACAGGTTGTTTTAAATTGGCCAGGAACTAGTATAAATATCGAAGAAATAATATAAAAATAGTTGTTTATGCTTAGATAATCAACACCGACTTTTAAATCGATGCATAGTAACAGAAACTTCAAAAATTATAAATAAAGCCAAGCAGCTACCAATATATCTTTAATTTATAGCATAAGTAAATAATACTTTTTATCATTATTTGCCCAGAAAGTTTCATCAAAACATAGGTGAACAGTAAATAAACTTTCTCAATGATCCAAATATTTCTTACTTTAGCTTATCTTTATTAAATATTTTATAATTACATCATTTTTTTTATATATTTTGCTATTAATAAATATTTTGTAATAAACAGGTTTTGATTTTTAGTAAATTTTTCGAAAAACTACATCTGCTTCTGGTACGTATAGGTAAGCTGCTTGTATGATTAGAGTCTTCTTACCTGGCTCAAATAAAATCTAAGAACAAAACCGATCGATTGAACAGAATTTTAATCAATTTAGTGTCACCAATCAAAAGTTACAGCGGTTGAAAAAAGAGCAATGCACTTCGCTTAAAATGAAATTTTGCGGATATTTGCTGAAAACACGTTATTTCTCTTTAAACCGCCATAACTTTTGATTGGCGGCTCATGATGGTATAAAACTTTTTTTAAGGATTAATTCCAGCTTTTATTTAAGCCTCGTCAGGGCCTCCTCAAATTGTGTAATACTCCACTACTATCGTTGAAAGCAGAACCTACGTTTACGAATGTATTCCACAATTTTGCGTATCTTTTTACGCTGAATCGTTTAAAAATACTTTTAAAATTTTTTAAGCTGGTTTAAGCCATTATTGTTAGGTTAGAAAGTTTATATTTTTTTTTTGTTCAGGTGAGCCCATTATTATTATTATTATTTTTCGTACAGCTTTTTAAATCCCCTTTCATAAGAATTTTGGTTTAGAATGGGTGTGATGCATGTTTCAGAGCTAGATGGCACTAAAGGTAAAAATAATCGTATTTAAGCATTTTTTTAAAATGTTTTTCTCGTATACTATCTCTGGCGATGAGTCGTCACTATCATCGCCAGTCAAGTCGATGACTCAAGAAGGTGGTGTTGTCGTCAAGTCGATGACTAGAGGAGGTAGTATCGTCCTTAAGTCGATGACTGGAGGAGGTGGTGTTGTCGATAGTGGTGATGATTTTGGTGGTGGCACCAGTGTTGCAGTGGCTAGCCACGCCTCTTCAAGCTGGTGCTTAAAAATACCGTATGACGGAGTCAGTAAAGCTGGTGACTCTCCTTGAAATAATCTGTCCTAAACTTCCAGGAGAAAAAAGTCTTCTTCTGGAAGTGCATCAGGTGGTAGGGTATCAAGGATACGATTCAACGTATCCATTGGCTCCATGACACTTAAAAGTCCTCCAATTGTAATGTGTACGTCTGACATTTTGACGAATGAATGACCTTATTAGCACAATTACCTTCCTTTTGTTTAAATTTCAGGTGCAACAACTAACTTCCCCCACCGGCGTGCAGCCATAGTTTACTCTGAATACCTTCTTCCTCTCCCTCGTCAGCATAAATCAGCCTATAAAAGGCAGGCAATTGGGAATTTTTTTTTATTCCATCAAAGTCAGCAACATCAACATAAGCAACTCCAACGACGATCGTAAGGTCCCCATTAGAGATCTTCTAGCGGTGAGTCACGAAAAGCTCTTGCAGTTCTTGACGGATCAACGGCTACAAGACCGCATCTTCGACAAACAGCAAACAGTGATGAGAAAAGAATATAAGATTATAGAGGAAAAAGACAAGGATGATGAGATCCATGTCGTCGGTTGGTCTAGCTCATCACCTAGATCATCACCTGTTGAGGACGAGAAGATCGATGTCGTCAGTTGATCGAGCTCATCCCCTCGATCATCACTACCGCCAACACCTCAACTACTACCAGTAACTTATAGGAACATATAATCTGATCGATGACAATTGAAATCATCTGTTGGGGGTAGTTCCTTTATTTTATTTTCCGGGTCATCGTGTAGATTTTGAAAATAATTGTTCCACGTGTTTGGTTGACTTTGAAATCTCTCGTGTGTGATGCTTATTCTTCCCGGCCTTCGCGTCAAATGCTTATCTTGGGACGCTGGTCCTACGATACAACATATGCCTTTTCTGTGTGTATCGTTTTCTGTTGACTCTTGGTCGACTTTCTATGGATGAGGTTCCAAATAATCCTTGTCGCCGTCTTCGATCAAATCCAATTCTTCACATTTCGAACACGAATCATCAATAAACTTACTTTTACTTTGCATGCAACGTGCTGTTGCTGTTATAATGTCAGTTTCTGAGCTGACAAAATCTTTATTGTTGTAGTTTCCTAGTAACCAATTGTATAGGTTACTAGCATTCTTTTTGTTATCTTCGAAAAATCTTAATTCCAGTCATTCTAAGACATCTTTTTCTTCCTCTTGACTGCATGTCTCAACACAATAACGTTGTAGATCTGCCATCTCTTTCTTCTTCAATGTATCAATAATTGTCTGTCGCGTAATGCAAAGAAGATTTACAGCATGTATGTCCTGTTTTCCTAATCAAGATTATTTATTTTTACTTATTTCTATCAGAAATTAAATTGAAAAAGATTAACTGAGACACAGCAACATCAAATGATTTGCGTGTGTTTGTATATTAGTGCACTACAATTTTCTATTAATACACTTATATATTGTGTACCTGTACACACAGTCACCCGTCAACAGCCGTGCCGCTGCACCTACGACATACGAGAGAGAGATTCATGTAGTCGTCCGTATATGAATAACCGTTAAAGAGCGATGCAACACGCTCAAACTTTTCATGCACATCAGCACACCCGATGTGTGCCGCGTATTTATTTGTATATATAATCACTGTACCAGTGACTGTTTTTCTCTACTCAAAAGAATAACATCTAGTACGAAATTTTCCTCTCTCTCTCTCCCTCGTACTCATTAACAGAAGTTTCCGAGTTTGGTAAATTGACAGAAACTCAAAAACCGGCACGAAAACAATGCACGTACTGTTTACGTGTGCGACCTATACGTTATCTGCCCACGTAACTCACGACCTAAGCTATACCTATAGTATGGAGTACGTCGTCTCCACGACTAACGTATGCTCAGCTAAGCTGCCTGCATGCCGTGGGTAATTTTGACAAGCACCACTGTCACGGGGTATTCACGCGGATAAGAATACACGAGAGGAACAAGACGGTCACCACCGTCCTACGACCGTCAATTCCGACCCGACCTGTGTCGTTTGGGAACCCTTGGTGATTAACCTCACAATCAACGCAAATAACCATGGATCTGCTTTCTTTACCAGCCTATAGCTGGCTGGAGAACCTGCAGCTACACTATGTTCTGCAGTCTTCACTTTCTAGGGGTGCACACTTCCCAAGTATGTGCGACGCAGCCTTACCGTGACTTCCTCCGGAACAGCGAATACATGTAACTATATAAGTATAGGAAAGGAATACTCGACATAGTTTGTACCAATGAATACTAACATGACACGTGACACGGGCAGACCATTGCAGACTCTATGTTCACTTCACTGGGCCACTGTCCTGTGTACAAGGAACGAAAGTACTCACAGTAACTTAGCGTCTCAAATTTTCTCTTGGAAACGTTCCTCGATAGGCCGCGGTGCGATCACACAGGTAAAAATGTTACTACCTCACAGCTGTTATTTTCTATGATAGGGGTTATTCCCGAACCAGTAGGAATTTTCTGCTACCATACTGTAGATATAGTCCTACTTGTACGGGAAAAATCCGTATCATAGTCCCAGAAAATAACAGCTGTGCGGTCAGTAGCACTTTTACCTGTGCAAACTTTTTTCCGTGCAGGCCAGTACTGGCAGGTGACCCTACCAGCTAGCCATTTTTCCGAGGTAGACAAAGCGGGTAGTTGTCAACCGGCTCGGATGTATCGTTCTCGATACTCCGAAGGACTGCTATTCCGACCTCCTCGTCAGATAGCTCCTCTGCACGACACGCAGTATCTCCAGCTGGCTCGGAGAAATCCTCTATGATACTCCAATGAATGACTACCCCAACCTCCTCGTCAGGTAGCTCTTCTGCATGGCACGCCGGGTCCCCAACTTCCCCAAACTACCAACGCTTGTCTTCTTGTCGAGCTCATGCACGTTTTCCTCAACCTTGCAAAAGTCTTGCTCTCGTCCTAACATCGAGCGCCCAGTCCCAAGCTAGTCAAACATGACTCAGTTGCCCGGTCTGCTGCTTACAACGATAGAATAAGTTCCAGAATTGTGACCATCATTGACGCCGAGGGTGTTTGTAACAAATTCTGAAAAATTACAGTATTGTTTTCTGATTAAGTACTTTTGTTTTCCAAATTTTTAAGGATAACACATTTGTTTTTGTTACGCTTCACGTATAATGCCTCATGAATCTATTTTTGTACAAGAAGCAAGTTTATTATTTTATTTCAATGTATAAATACTATTAATGGCATGGATAGGGGCTGCTTCAATGATACTTCATGTTGGTATGACAAGTCATAGGGCTTCTAAATTACCGTTACACTTAAATAACATTAAATGTTTATTTGTAGGGTTTAAAACTGATATAAAAAAATTAAGAGCAGTAGATTTGATTATGTGGGATGGAACTTCAATGATTCCAAAAAAATTATAAGACATTGTTGATAGAACTCTACAATATTTGTGTGACAATTATAAACTTTTTATAGATATATTATTAGTTTTAAGTTGAAATTTTTGTCAAATTCTACTGGTGATTAAAAATAGTACCAGAAGTAACATAATTTCTAAAACAATGAAATCTCTATATTTATGACCGTCGTTCGATATTTTCAAAAAACAAATTGATAAGTGATCAATAGATGAAAGTTTTCCAAATTATGATTGAATATTGCAGATGGACATATTAAAACTTTTGATATTCCTGAAAATTGCGTAACAACCGACGAGTGTTCAAAAATATTCGGAAATCTTTTAAAATTTAACAAAAAATAGCGCAATATTAACAACTGATAATAAGTACACATATTTCTCAAATACATATAATTTTAAATAATGTAGAAGGAAATATTGTAACTTATTATAGAACAGACGAAGCTACTTATGAAGGTGTTGATAATTTTGATAATTATATTCATATAATTTTTCAAATATAAGTATTAAATAATATTTAAGGAGACCTTCCACCCCATGAATATAAATTTGAAACAAGGAGTGATAGTTGTGTGATTACAAAATTTTAGTTTAAATGATGGACTTTTGAATAGTACAAGATTAAAAATAACCAAATTATATAAATGGAATATTGAAGCCGAAATTGCAACTTGTAAAGAAATTGGAAATAAAGTGTTCATTACAAGAATCACATTATGTTCTGTTGAAGATTCTACTTAACTTATGTTTCCATACAAAAAACATATTCCTATTGTCTTAGCCATTTCAATGATAACCATTATTTATCTAGGTCAAGGTTTTGATCAAATAGTCCTACGTATTATTAAACCTCTATTTTTCCATGGTCAATTATATGTAGCATCACCTCGATGCAAAAATTTTAATATTATAATTATTTAGTCAGAATCAGACAATGAAAACAGCAATAACAATATTGTTTCGAAAGAAGTTTTTAAAGGTTATAATTTACTATTACCAATTACACAGGACCACGAAAAAAAATAAGTAGAAGGGTACTTTTTAGCAACAATACTTCCCCTACGTATTTTGAGGCGCTGAATTCAAATTTATATGTATTGATTTTACTCAGGTGAATGGGAAACCTCTTTCTAAAAAAGCGCTCCTTAATGATTACCGTAAAGTAGATTAGAAAAATCATTAAGTCATAGCATTTTTACAATAAATACATTTTTATTTACAATAAAATTGTACTCATTCAAAATATAATATGGTAATAAAAATACTGATAAAAACGCTAAAAAAAGTAAGAAAAATAAGAAAAATTTTTCATTTATATAAATGCTGTAATTTTATCAAAGGAAAGTGTAATTGGGTCGTGCACAGTAGTTGGGTCGTGCGCAGTAATTAGGTCTTTATTATCCCACTCAAAATTTCTGAAAAAATTATATGTCTGTGGGAGATGGTGAGGAGGCGATCAGGGGGGCGAGAGAAGGGCTGAAGAAAGACTTTTGAAAGTAGAAAGGAGGGGGCAAGGGGAGTGAGGGGAAAGCGAAGATTTTAAATCCTTACAATTATGTATAAGTAGGTTTATACATACCTACCTACGCACATACACGCATACATACATACATCCATACAAATACATCAAGATGTATTTGAAACTATGTTATAATCGCGCAAAAATCGTAAGACAAAATCATACTGAATTCACAGTAGATTCGTAAGAACTGAATAAAATGTATGTATGTTACTGGTCTATACTTTACTACTACAAGAAAATGAAAAGGTTTCAAAAAATTTATACAATCAATCTTCTTTAAAAAAAACTCATTTCTTTTACAGTGAAGTTTTTGAAAAGCAAAAGCATACTTCGATGTAGGATTCTATCAGATCATTATCCTACATAACATTTACTAGATTTTCAGTTAAAGTTAGAGGATAATTGTTCATAAAGTACGAGAAAATTAATTTGTTTGAAATTCCTTGTACTTAAAGAACAATATTTGTTCCACAAAATTAAGACTTGGCTAGTAATTTTTTCATAATAAATGGAAACGTTAACTATTGAGATGAAGTGAAAAAATTAGCTGTACAAAGTAGAAGTGCGATCAGTTTACTACAAATATATGTAGAGTTTACTATTTACTTGCATAATTTTGTATAGAGTTAAACTTTACAACTATTATAGACGAGTAGAACTCTCCTCTACAGCCGATATTGTATTACTCTCTTAGTAGTACAGTACTTACGTAATACATGAGCAAAAGAAAAGCCACTGTTATGAGTTGCTTATTGGTTTTCTTACGCAGTGCTAGATCACTTTACAAAATTACTTTTAGATCCTCTTACGTTGAGAAACATAAAATGAAATAAGGCCTTCTTCTAACTACCATATCACATTCTCTAAGATTGTTGATACCTAAAGTGAACCATCAGAAACTAATTTCAAACCATGATTATAATTTAATTAATCTAGACAGAAAATACAAATTTAAAATAAACGTAATGCTCGCAATAAGATTGCTGTAGAATATTGTAAAATCAATACAATTAATTCCATAAAATTTAACTCAAAAGTACGTGATAACAATGACGAAGAATTTTATTGATGTAAATAGGAGAGCTACAATGACTAACATAGTCATCATCTTCATCCTGCTCTAAAGTAAAACTGAATTAGGTATAGATAACAACAACTTGGTAAAAAGTAGCATATTTATTAATAGAATTGTTTAACGTTTCGTCGATGCTAATGTCGACCTCTTCGGGAATCTAAAACATCTTTTATTCAAATTAAAAATTATTGTTTTAACATGCTAAACAAACCAACTCCAAAGTTACATAAATTCTTCAATACGCTCTTTTACAGCTGGCGCGTCCTCATCAACATTACGGTGATAACATTTTTTAACAGAAAAACATCGCCAATAAATAGCGACCACAATGCAGTAAAATAATATTATGTAGAGATAAATGAAACGTTACAAAGTACATTGTTATGTACAAAAGAATTTCGCAGCACAAATCCGATTACATTTAAAGTCATGACACATTTCTAACTATAAGTGAAAAAACGAGGGTCATTATCTACATTTGTAGAGTTTTAAAACTCCTAGATGTACTAAAGAAATTCCCGGCCGTAGACTAGGCGAGACTTGAAAGGTGTAGAAATTTAATAAACTCTGTGTAAGATGAGTTACGGAGGTTCGGGAGCAATAATGAAATGCAGAGATCACAATGATATTGATTTTTCTTGATAGTCTGGAATACGTAGAACTTATATAAATTTTTTCAATTTTTGTTATGAGTCATTTTAAAAAAAATAAGACAAATAAAAATGAGTGTGATAAGATAGGGTCTTATGGAACGTAAGCTCGATTTGTCATTTTACATGGACAAATATCTTTGGAAAATACAAAGATATTATAAAAAACTATACCTACAAATGAAGTATTGTTTCAAGATTCAGTGAGTAAAATTTTAAGTCATAATACAGTGCTTTTTAAACAATGTTAACGCTAAATGTAAGCAAAATATTAAGTTCGTAGGGTGCAAGAGGGGGTGCGGGGATCAATCTGCGCAGCCCGGAAGGGACTCCCCATTCTTCGCCCCGCTAAATGATACTGCCAAACCTCCTCAAGATTGTTAATGTCAATCATTCTATTTATATTAGTTGTATACCAAAGTATGTTAAGCATCTTAGAAAATTCCCGCTTAAATTTATTAGAGTCTCCGTCTACAATCTGCAGCATATCGAATTAAAAAAAATGAGACTTATCATTGCAATTTTAGACTAATACTGATCTATCACTATTGTTTCTTATGTCACGTATGTGTTCTTGCATCCTGGTCTTTAAAACCCGTGAGGTTTATCCTGTGTAAAAGAATTCTATTAATAAATGTGATAAATGTGCTCCTTTTCCACCAAGTTGTTGTTATTGAAGTGAAAACTTCTTTAGCGGCGTTGTGCACTTTTTGGGATAGGGAAAAACTTATAAACT
>JAPYYV010002382.1:0-22560 GCA_030522625.1 Copidosoma aretas | reverse complement strand
AGCCACGGGCATACGGTAATTTATGAGATTTAGTTATCCCTGGTACCATGACGGACAGCCACGGGCATAGCGTAATTTATAGGATCTTTGTGTTTTATGATGGACAGCCACAGGCATACGGTACTTTACGGGATTTATACATCCCTGGTACCATGAGGGACAGTCACGGGCATACGGTAATTTACGGGATCTTTGTGTTTTATGATGGACAGCCACGGGCATACGGTAATTTATGAGATTTAGTTATCCCTGGTACCATGACGGACAGCCACGGGCATAGCGTAATTTATGGGATCTTTTTGTTTTATGATGGACAGTCACAGGCATACGGTACTTTACGGGATTTATACATCCCTGGTACCATGACGGACAGTCACGGGCATACGGTAATTTACGGGATCATTGTGGTTTATGATGGTCAGCTACGGAGATACGGTACTTAACAGGATTTATACATTTTAGTAATCTGTAGAGTCAACGGGATTATTTTCTTTTAACGTGCACTTACGAACTTTTACGGAAATCGTCATATTGTTCTGTTTTGTTACGGGCTGAAACGGAAACAGGCCTTCACATGGTAAATAAACTATCTGTACGGAAGATTACGGAGATGGTCTCTTTTCTCGTAATCTTCAATATTTTTTTACTCGTACACGTAACGGAGGGGTCTGAATATCCACTACCGTGCGCATGCATAGCCTGGAGCAGTGAGGTTCCAATAATCATTTGCAAGACTTTGCACGTATTTTCAAGGTTATTCTCCATCCATGTATTGCAAGCTGACCGGCTTCTCGGAGAATAGTCAGGAGATATTGCATTGAAATAGAAGACAAGCACTGCAGCAGCCAAAGATCAGTCGATCTGCAATGGCTGCAATGTGCAACGCGGTGCATTTACATGACCGTTTTTGGACTTCAGCACTCGCACCAGCTCGGGTATTCGCAATCTGTGTATATCTACTTGAATTCTTATATCAGCCGTTACAGCTTTCAGCTCATGCTTCATGAAGGTGGTGGACCACTGCACGCACCAGGTCAGTTTTTATTTGCTCTTTGAGATTCAATTCCCATCATGTTAACCTAGCCGTGTTTTCTTACGGAAATCAATTTTCAGTAAGATTTTCTTAGCCTTAATTATAACCATGCAATATTTCTGCACAAATTGTTTTCGTTTAAAGTTTTCTTGAAATAAAGAGGCTTTATCAACTTGTTATCATAAACTAACCTCTTATCGTTCAATGAAATTTTCAAATAAAAAAATTAATCCAACAGCTTCATTTTGTAAAATTTAACAAAGTGATGTATTTAAAAAATTCGAAAGATAACTTATTTTTATTATTTTCAGCATTGATACTACGGCCACATAGCGAATTCTCAGTAGTAACCATGGGTGTAACCATGTCTCACATGCTGTTAAGGATGGTTTGTTCTGTTAGATAAGTGACATTTTTATTAACCTTAACAAATAAGTTCTTATTTAGATACGAAACTTTGTGGAATTTCTATTTGTTTCAGGTAAAAAGAACCTGTACCACTTCAAGCTACTCGCATTAATATAATATTAATGTCAATCAAGACTAAGGCCGCAGTCACATGGAGCCCCGTAAAGCGAATCGCATAAACGTAAAGACTTCTATTCTTTTTTTTTTTTTTTTTGAGAGATTCACATACATGTTATACAGCTTCAACATTGCAAATATTAACTTTTCTTTGCGAAATTGCGTCATTGTATATGTCGTATGAACCTTTCACAACTTTCCCAAAGTTCTTATTATTTGTCTTTCATCCATTTAAATGTCAGAATAAAGAAACTATAAAAGAAATTACAGTTAATATTGTTTACCGAAAATATATATACTATTAAACTCATCACAGGTTATACATTCTATTTACGCCATTACGCTTTACGCGAATTACAATTGTCAATCATTCACATGGGCACAAAAAATGCTCGCGTAATGTCATATTAAACAATAACAGCGAGTATTCCGTTGGCTTTGCTTATGCCGCACAGTGTGTCTTTTGAAGTTTTTTTTTTCAAAATAGATAGCTCCTGCCAGAAAAATGATAATAGATTGATTTTTTTTAGAAAATGAAGTCGATTAGTTATAGAATACAGGAAAATTATAGAGAAGACTCAATTTTTTTTTTTTGAGTTTAGAAAACTCAAAAGAAACTGAATTTTTCAAAAATTGTTGATTTAACGATATAACTTATAATGAACTAAATAAATTAGTAAGGACTGCAGTAAATTTTTGAGTATGTACTTTTTAATAATAATCTTTTTTTTTAATACATGATATTTTTAAATCTATACTTTCAAACATAACCTCAAAAAAAAGCGATTCATGCTGTTTTTGTCGTTTTATTCTCATAGAGAGTTAAAATAACGACTAGACAATATTTGGAAAAGTGTAAACTAAAGTCTAAACTAACATTGAATACAATTAATAATCGGTAACAGTGTAAAGCCAACATAACCTCAAAAAATATCAAAGTATAGAATTTTTTGGTTTCTGTACCTTAACAACATATAAGTTTGTAATTAAAACACTAAGGTGCTTATTCTTTCTGAAATATATAGACTATGAGTTTTTAAATATAGAAAAACTATAGAAAAAAATCTGAAAAAATATTTTTAAGGTTAGAAAACTCAAGAAAAACCAATATTTACAAAATTTTCGATTGAACGTTAGAATTTTCGATAGAATAAATGGATTAGTGAGTGCCTTAGTGTATTTTTCACCATGTGTCTTTCAATCATGATTATTGAAATTTTATTCAACATTTTTGAGTCCATACCTGCAGACATAACCCCAGAAATCGTGACTTAGGCTTTTATTGTCGTTTGAATCGTATAGCAGATCAAAAGTCCTTATTTGTAATAATATAAACTAATATAGAAACCAACACAAACCACAGTTACTAAACATTATTAGTAAAGAGCCAACATAACCTTAAAAAATATCGAAATATCTAATTTTTTTCCGAATTTGCCCTAAATAACATGTATGTTCGTGAATGTTACTTGCCACAGGAAAACGGTATCGTTATTATTATTTTCTAAAAATACACGTTCTCAGTTGTAGAATAAAAAAAGAAACTACAGAAAAGACTACAATAATTATTTTGAAGTTTGAAGTATAACTTCACATTTTTGAGGCTATACTTGCAGACGTAACCTTGAAACATACCGTTTTATGCTGTTTTTGTCTTATTGATCTCGTAGCAGATTAAAATAACGACCACTCGTTATTCGTAATAATTTTAACTAATGTTCCAACCAACAGACACTACAGTTACTTGACGTTAAAACTGTAAGGTCAAGATTTTCTTGGAAGAAAAATTGACGTCCTAATTAATAATGATCAAGGCTGCTGCAATAAATGGAATCGTGCTTAAGATAATACTTCACTTGCGTTAGTATTATAAACTTGATTTATCCCTACTAAGACTTTTAAATAGTACTTATCACTTTTTATCAACACTTACTACCACTTTTATTACTTTATAACCTGTATGTAATGCATGCGAAGCCATCGTAAAAATTGTTGCGGATTTATGGGACATTTACTAAGTATAGACATAACCTTGAATATCGATGGATAATAATCAAATTTTTATCACTTATGTGAGATTTTGACTCTTTATTCAGCCAATTAGAAAGATAAAGCTATGTTTATCTCTTTATTATCGAATTCACTTAGATAATTATAATTGTTACTAAAACTTTTATTAGTGTACTATTCAATATGTTTTTTAGCTCATGTAATATTATTGTAAAAAATTAAACTCAATGCTGTAATTTGCAAGGTATCTACAGTAACATAAATATAATTTTTTGGATTCATTGTTTCACCATTTCATTAGTGAGCCTTACCGTAGAGAAATGGAATCCGCTACAAAAAATCCAAATAAAACAAATTAAGTACTAAACTCCACACATTAGTCTGCTGCTTAGCCCAGACTATGCGCTGCATATTTCGTATTTCGCATAACCGCGCCCTCATTCTTATATTTTAGGAATCATAACAATTTATATTTTAAGTACAAAAATATAACAGAAAATAAACTTTTTTAATGTTCAGAAGTCTATGTGACGGTCACGCTTGAATTTGATCACGCTTATCGAAGCCCGAGATCAGACTCCTAGGGCTTTATAAAAGCAATTTGATGTACCGCAATATTAGGCAAGACCTAATTTTTCTATACAGACTACACATGACAAGGCATGCAAGACAGTCAAGCAGAAAAGATAGATTAACTGATGTATTCAATAGGAGTATGTATCTATCAAATCCTCTACTGTCATTATTAAATATAAGTGATAGGAGAATAAGTGAGAATAAATAAAAAAATTGTAACCGATGAAATGCAACAGTATTTACTAAACAAGTAGGATTATTATGCAACAGAACAGAATTTCTCTAAAACAAATTATATTTAGTAACTGTAGTTTATGTTAGTTCCTTTATTAGTTTATACTATTGCAAATAAGCACTTTCGATCTGCTATACGATTCAAACGACAATTAAAGCATAAGTCACTATTTTTGGGGTTATGTCTGCAAGTATCGATTAAAAAATGTTGAATAAAATTTAAATAATCGTGATTAAAAGACACATAGTGAAAAATACATTAAGGCACTCATTAATCCATTTATTTTATTGAAAATTCTAACGTTAAATCGAAAATTTTGTAAATTTTCGTTTTTCTTGAGTTTTCTAACCTTGAAAATATTTTTTTTAGGTCTTTTCTATAGTTTTTCTATATTCAAGAACTCATAATCTGTATATTGTAGAAAGAATAAGCACTATAGAGTTTTAATTACAAACTTATATGTTGTTAAGGGCAGAGACCAAAAAAATTCGATGCTTTGATATTTTTTAAGGTTATGTTGGCTTTACACTGTTGTCGATTATTAATTGTATTCAGTGTTGGTTTAGACTTCAGTTTTCACTATTACAAATATTGTCTAGTCGTTATTTTAATTTTCTATAAGAATAAGACGACAAAAACAGCATGAACCGCTATTTTTTGAGGTTATGTTTGAAAGTATAGACTTAAAAACGGCAAGTATTAAAAAAAAGATTATTATAAAAAGGCACATATTTAAAACTCACTGCAGTACTTACTAATGTATTTATTTTATTGTAAATTATATCGTTAAATTAACAATTTTTGAAAAATTTAGTTTCTTTCGAGTTTTCTAACCTCGAAAAAAAAAAATTGAGCCTTCCCGATAATTTTCCTGTATTCTATAACTGATTGTCTTCATTTTTCAAAAAAAAATCATTACATTATCATTTTTCTGGCAGGAGCTATATATTTTTTTTAAAAACAAACCCAAAAAGACACACTGTGCGCGGCGGCGCGAGGGGCGGCGCAGCCAAGCTATAGCTATACTATAGCAGCTGTACCCTCTCCATGAGATGCTCTATACAGCAGCACGAGCATACGCTGGATCAGATTTTTGGTTTTCAGCTTGCGGGCCGCGCACAATAATATATATTTCTAAGTTTGAAAACAATTTTTAATGCTGGAAAAAAAAGATCTTCGAGGAACGAGTTTTTTTTACTTTTTTTAGGATTTTCTGTCGATTGGGCATAATATTGAATTAGGTTTATATTTCCCCATTCAACAACATCAGTCGAATTACTTACATTGCATTAGTATTCATGCAACCTTTCACTTTTTTTAAGGCAATACAATTCTTTTTTCAAATCATTGATATACGTGATTCTCCCGCAACTTGCTCAGATGGTGTCCGGAGGTTGTACACCCGTATACGAATGAAATTGAATAATGTAAGAGTGGTATCATACGTAAAATTTTTCAAGGTTTCTTTTACATATAGTGTCAATCCGATTTATTACCTCCTTTAGTACGAAAATCGCGAAATACGGGTCAAAATATCAGTTCCGACCCCTGTCCTAAACTCAATTTCACTCACAAACGCACATCTCACAGAAAAATAAAGCTGTATTGCCAAATTTCCACATAAACATTGTAAACTATAGGCTTTGCAGATTACATTTATAGCACATTCATAATAATTATTATTCAATACGTACGAATGTTTGCTGCACTCATTAAATGTCCCGCAGGTTGAACCAAAATCGTTGTCTTAACACACAAACCACTTTGAAAAACACACTTTTATGTTTAGCTGTGCTACTTCACGGTAGGATTTTAAAGTATAAGGCTATAGTAAACAAATGCACGTGCCAGTGCTGTTCGAAGTTGTGACCTATTGAATTGCCAAGCGTTTCATTTTTCGGTTTTCGCGCGTACAAAAATTTTGTTCGATTCCGAGCGCACATACAGTAACCATTAGGTGTACTTGAACTGGTACGTAAACTCTATTTTCTCATAGTACTTGATAATAGTGGATACTTTTAAAAATAAATAAATTTTACATTTTGTTTACAAGCTCTACGAGCACTCCAAAGCTTAAAATGTCAGTTCCGACCTTGTCAGTTCCAACCTCCCTAAAATCATACTCCATCGTTATTTCACTCTAAAGCAACGGATCGTCACCAAAATTTTTTTACAGCATATTTGGACCAAAATATTAGACATGTGTCTCAGCGTTTGGACAAATTAGCCTTTTTTCGCGAGAAATATCGATATATGGTAATGCCATCTTATATAGATATATGGAGTAGCAAAGTAACAATGTATGTTACATGATCCTAAATATATCTTTATCTAAAGCAACAGATCTATTACACATTTCTTTTATAGTGGAAGAAAAAGAAATATTATTTATTATTAATAGATGCCATAATAACCATAAAATTGAGGTCAATAGCAAACCAAGACAAATCTTATGTAAAATTGGTTTACCTCAAAAAGCGAAAGAAAAAAAAATACATTTCTTATTTGTGACAAAGATTACAAGAAAATATCGACATTACATAAAAATTGTATAGTTTATGACGTATAAATATTGTACAGTAATAATAAAGGATGTACATATAATGAAGGACTAGACTTAGAATTTAAAAGAGTCACTGTAATTTCTTCCAGTAATAAATAATAAAGGATTATAAGGTTTTTTAACTTTAAAAATTCTCATAATTATCATAATATTGTATTTTATTCATTATAATACGTTTTATACGCAGATAACGCATCAAAGTTATTGAATAAAAATTCCCAATGCGTAAGTGATTTTTACAATAAATCAAAGGAAGCGCGATCTAATTTTTTGATGTGTAAGCTTACACTAGACGTAACTTTTGACTCAATGAACATTTGAGACTCTACCAAGACTAAAATGAAAGTTCCTTCAAGCAATTTATTTAAGATCTGATGAAGTAAAAAATGATGATTATAACAAAAGTTACGGCTGGTTAAATGTAGCACCCAAAATCGTCAAAATCGCGACTTTTTCATAACAAATCAAAAGTTTATTCAGCCGGAACTTTTTACTTGATAAATATTTTCCAATGATCTACATTTTAATTAAAAGCTTATTGCAAATCCTTTAATCTAAGCTTTGATAAAGTGAAAAATATTAATCTGGTCAAGAGTTACGATGGTTTTAAGTAACTTTT
The DNA here is from genome assembly GCA_030522625.1 of Copidosoma aretas. Taxonomy (NCBI): domain Eukaryota; kingdom Metazoa; phylum Arthropoda; class Insecta; order Hymenoptera; family Encyrtidae; genus Copidosoma; species Copidosoma aretas. The sequence goes on along the minus strand of JAPYYV010002382.1, from coordinate 14,999 downwards.
TCAGAAATCTCGCACATACAGATGCCCAAAACTGGCTTGTACGGTGATTTGCGAGGTTGTGGATGGTTTGAATACAATACATTGGCAGCTTGCAACATGCATTGGGCATTCTTGTCTGGATGCCACATGTTGATTGAGCATTTTGAAACTCTTTGTCAACTTGTCTGTGAAACAATATATTCAAACTGACTGTAGCTGCTGTCATAACTCCCATCAGACCTGAATTTGGAATTTATAAAAAAATGACCATTCAGCGAAGACCTCAAGTTGGGCACTGTGATAGTGTACAGGACTTACAGGGATTTAAAAAAAAAACTGAAATGTAAGACCAATAAATTGTGATGTTACTTATAAGACTAGTTGTGAGATTAGTTTTGAGACCATTTTTGAGATCAGCTTTGAGATCAGTTTTTTTGTGAGTGTAAATTGTTGCTTGGAAAAAGCCATCATCTGCTGCACAAGTGACTAACGTAACAGCAGTAAAACATAATGAACAACATATATTTATGCTTCTTTTTGATAAAAGTAAGACTTAGAGCATTTTACACTTTTAAAAAGTGTATTTACGTATACTTCATCTTTTCACAAAAAAAAATTTTATTTTCACACTTTAGTAAAGGAGCAATTAAAAAATGCACTTTCGAAAAGTGTAATTCATTTAAATTTTCCTTAACAAAATAGCGAATGTTCATTTTTACACTTTTAAAAGTAGTAAACCTTTAAAACTACTACTTTGAAAGTAGTAAAAGTTACCATTTTTAACTTCACTTTTTAAATGTGAAAAAATGATATTCCGCTATTTTTCTAAGGATAAATCATTATATTCACATTTTCTACCTCTAATTTTTACAATTTAGACTTTAGAGTGTATGTTTGATTTTTGGATACATCCTCTGAATTCAGTTTAGATGAATTCAAGTCTGAGATACAGACTTGCTATGTACTTGGTCTGTTTCTGATGTATTCTAATTAGTTTCCAAGTTAAAGAGCTTTGTAATAATCATTTGATATCTGGTATTTTTTTTTTGCAAAAGTGAGAGAATCATATACTACACGAATAGCCGTCACTCCATGGGAATTCTTTGTGATGTATGTACATATTTTATTTTGGGTTTATTCTACGTACCACCATTCATTCCTTGTATTTTTACTGTAAGTTATGATATTTAATCCCAGTATGTTCACGTTAATTAGACGTTTGTACTAATTAGTAAAGTAGAACTAACAAATTTTTTTTAACATCGACAACATTCATTAAATATTTTGCAGTAACAAATTACATTGGGTATTAATCGTCACATCAGATATCATGTATTAAACCACAAAAAATACGGTCGCAGCGTTAGTGGACTGAGGCAAATCTTGTAAACAGTTATGGATAAGCTTTAATGATCAAAATACAGTGACGCCAGGGTAAGACAATGTAACGAATTCTCTCTGAGCAACAGTCAGTGATAAATTGGTCCAACACTGAAGAAGGTAACCAATTGATTCTATGTTAGAAATAGGTGATACATAATTTTTGCTGAAAGGCAGTGTAAAAAAAAATTCTGGTGCGATTCCAATCACAATCCTTGCCCTACTACAACCAATAATTTTTTTTTTCCAAAGTACATCAGACAGTGGCGTAATAAATTATTGCGCTCTAAAATAATTTTAGCATTCGATCCCGATTGCATTATGGCTCGGATAAGCTACTCATTTTGTGTCTCGAAATTTGATACAACTAAGGAACTAAAAATTCATTTTAAAAAAATTCACAGCATAAATGTTGCACAAAAAATTTTAGAAGGAATTTTTTTCAAAAATAAAAATTGTTTTAAAAAATTTACACCAGCCACAGGTTTACTAATACACATTAATCATTATCATATTTACTCGCAATCCGAGTTTCAAGATGCTGAGTTAGGTGACAAAATGCAAGCCATGGACTCCTGCACCTCTGTGCCTAGATGGTGATATTTCTAAAATGATAGCTCATCTGCGATTTTCTACAAAAGTCACTGGTTCTGATTTAGGCAGATTTTTAGGATCAGTTTGAAGGTTTACTTACTAATGTGTGAGTAAATAAGTGACATTAAAGATAGAAAAAATTTTAGAACATAAAAATCTTAAAACTGATAGTAAAGATGTTAAAGATTTTTTAGGCCAGTTTCGAGTAATATAATCTTTTTCAAAATATAAGATTTTAAAAGGTCAAATCAAATCTTTAAAGACAAACTTTTCATCCATTGAAGCCCAAGAGCTTTTTTTTTGGAAAAGAACCAATTAAAAAATGGAACAGTTTTATCCAAGTATGAAACGATGTTAGTAGACAAACATTTTTATTACGTTTCAGTAATAGATACTTTGAAGTTAATAATATCTCATGAAGAAGTGATGCAACATCTCAATGCTGGGCATAAATTTTCTTCAGACGGTTTGTTACGTTCTCATCCCGACGGAGCGACTACTAAAAATAATGATTTTTTAATGCAATATGCAGACGCTATTGGGCTTCATTTATACTTTGATGAGTTTTGAGTAAACAACCCACTTGGGAGTAAAACGAGAGAACAAAAAATATCAGCTGTTTACTACAAATTAGAAAACTTACCAGATCATTTAAAACATTATCTTGGTAACGTTCATGTCTTAGCTTTTGCCTACAACAAAGATGTTAAAAAATATGGAATTAATCCTGTTTTGAAGCCGTTCATCTTTGAAATGAAGCAACTCGAAAGAGATTCTGGTGTTTCAGTGTGTCAATAAAAGGAAACGAGTTCACACTTCGTGCATGTTTATTGACTGTTTGTGCCGATACTCTAGCTGGTCATGAAATTCTTGGATTAATGGGTCCGTCAGCTGAATATTTTTTCAGGCTCTGTACGATGTCGAGCGATGAAAGAAAAAACACACCATCTTACAAGGCACCTTTGCGAGAAGTAGAAGAGCACAAAAAAAATCTTGAGCAGATAGAAAAACAAAAGGTTCATCGTCACTATCAGGGGTTAAGGAAGATAGCATCCTCAACGAATTGCGATGTTTTCATAGTACACAAAATTTCGTTCTTGATTGCATGCATGACATACTAGAAGAGCAGGCCCAATATGACTTAAAATTAGTCATGAAACATTTTATTTTAAATAAAGAATGTATCAGAATTGACATTTTAAATCATAGAATTAATAGATTCAGTTACAGACCAGCAAAAGTAAATAATAAACCTTCTGAAAATTTAACTTATGATGGCATAAAAAACGCTTCTACTGACCATAAACTACAAGAAAGAGCTGCTTAAATGTGGTGTTTGTTAAGGATTTTTCCTTTTCTTGTGGCGGATAAAGTTCATGTAAATGATCCTTACTTACAACACATTCTTAATATTAATAAAATAAATAAAATAATATTTGCACCAAAAATGTTAGAAACTGCAACAACATATTTAGATTTATTGTTACAAAATCATATTCAAGAGTTTTGTAGATTATTTCCCGGTCACAACATGATAAATAAATTACACCATCTATCTCATTATGCATTTTGCACTTTACAGAGTGGGCCTTAAAGGCGTTTACGTTGTTCTATATATGAAGCAAGGCACCATTTATTTAAAAAGTACGAAAGTATGAGCTGCAATTATACAAATTTGCCAAAAACCTTATTTCACGTAAGCCAGATGATACCATGCTCTATTTGGGGAGCCCAAACCAAAACCTATTTGAAAACAAATATAAAGATTTTACATAGAAAATTAATTTACTGAGGACTCCCAAGCTGTAAAAATTTTTGATGGTGAAGGAATACCTCATAATAGTCCGATAATGTCTACAGATAAAGTCGAAGTATACAGTATAATATACAGGATTAATTCTATTGTCGCAGTGAATAGCGGAATATATACCGATAAGTATATGCAAATTTTTGCTTAAATATTGCGCATTTTTATAATTGATGATAAAGTATATTTGCACTGCAAGGAGTTCTCAACACAATTCCTGGAAGAACATTTCAATTCATACAAAATATCTAAAGGATCTAAATATCATCTTATAAATATCGTTGACTTATGCGACCCAAAGCCTTACTCTGTATGGACTGATTATAATGGTCTAGAATATATTTGCTAAAGGAATATTCTCCTATAGATATCATATATTTATATGCATGTGAGGGTTACATGCTTAAAGACCGTAGCACTTCATTATTACATTATGTTTTTTTTTTCTAATTTTGGAAAATTATCTTATTTTTTTCAAACATTAATAATTAAAAAATTTTATTTTATTATGTATTGTGTAAAATCAATTTGATTATGATTAAAAAGTACCAAATGTTGGTTACATGAAAACAAAATCTTGAAACAATTATGTCAAATGTCCTATACTGGCACACTTACGAAAATCTAACTCTTATTTTGTTCATTACTCGAAGAGAATGTGTTTTTTCCATTAATGTTTTATTGAATATTCATGCCCAAATCTCAATCTTACAATTAAAAAAAAAGTTACTGCAATGAGACTTTAAAATTTATTTAAAAGGTATTTTTTGGCCTCAGCTCTAGAGCCCTTAAGTAGTATGTACATATACCTTCTTGCATGTCCCACTACAGAACAAATTTTTAAGTTACGCTGACGGTGGGACATACTTTTTTATTACCTTCTATTCTTACGGCATAGAGGTTATACATATCGTCGCCTGGCACGAAGACTCGTATAGTTCAGGCTTGCACGAAGTACCGTACAGTTCGAGCCTTCGAACGAAGACCTGTACTGTTCGCTGAGCTTGGACGAAGCCCCGTACAGTTCGCTGAGCTTGGACGAAGATCCGTACAGTTCGCTGAGCTTGGTCGAAGCCCTGTACAGTTCATGATACTTATAGACGAAGAACTTATTTATTTGTGAAACGTAATTAAATGTTCTTTAATATTCAGGCCTGATCTTTCGCCTAATAGCCTGGGGATGTACTTAAAAAAAAAAGGTTTAATAAACCACTGCAACTCGGAGTCGTACAGCTATTTAGTATTTTAGTAGATTATAAGCGTTATAGTAGATTAAAGTTGCAAATTGAGAAAATTAAGTATAATTTTGTTTTAGAACTCGTAATATTTCCAGTGCTAAGATTTACCGGTTTTTCTCTGTTATTACTTCTCAATTACCATTTTTTGTATTGACTTCTCTAAGTTAAAGATTAATAAATGTTAGTAATTCACTATACGTTATATTTATTACTTACTCATTTATTTATCCATTTACTACCGTTATTAATTTGTACCTAAGTCCGGCGTACTGTGCGTGAGTATTTGTACAAGTGTGGCGAGCTGTACGAATCTTCGTTCGGACTGTACGGATCTTCGTCCAAGCTTAACGAACTGTACGGGGCTTCGTCGAAGCTTAGCGAACTATACTTACGGATCTTCGTCCAAGTATCGCGTACAGTACGGGTCTTCGTCCAACATCGTGAACTATACGAGTCTTCGTGCCAGGCGAAGATATGCACTTACGACTGTTATCTTCACATACATATAACTGTATTTTATGTAATAAAAATTAATGCTCACTTTCAATAATTTATAATGCTGCATACGTGTTTTTTTTTACATAACTCAACAAAAATTATTTCCAGAAAAAAAGGTATACTATTATCTATAATGCAGTGTCCGATGTAAGTTAAGCTGATAAAGTACACAGTTAGCCTGGAATATTTTTCACATCTATAACTTACCCTTGCGACTACTTATTGTTCATAAATATCGTAAATATTTCGGTTGATGTTATAAAAGTCCTTGGTCGCGTATTTACTTATACAATAAATGAGTGCTCAAGCAAGGGATTTTGGTGAGCCATCGAAAGACGGCCTTTTATTAAAACTTTGCACCCATATCAAACATGTTATGAGTACTTTTTACAAAGTTAATCATGGTGTAATTTATTTCTCGATTGACAACAGTTTTATTGAGCCTACTTTGAGTATTTAAGAGTATTTTGAGCTTTAGTAATTTGTAGGATAAGTCGATTGGGTACGTTGTTAATCACAATTTGGCCAACAACGAGAAATGCATATAAAATATATTTCTTTAACGATAGCGTAATTTTTGTAACTTATTAACATCCAGTATTTTTTATACTTTAATAAAAAAGTTTAGTACGATAAAGGAAAAAAATTTAATAAACTTTAATAACAAACGAAGTCACAATTTTAATTATTTTTTATTCTCTGACTATTTATGCGCTAGCTTTCACTCCTACTTCTAGTGAGTCAGTTCTCTAAAAATCTGTTACGTAATGGATATAAGTATGTCATTACAGTGATCCATTTTAAGTTTATTTATCGTTTTTGTGAAAAGATAATATTTGATACTGTTTCATAATACATCTAATATTATACTCAAATTAATTTTTTTACTTTTACTATAATAATCGTATGAGAAAAAAAATTTGGTAACAATAATATAACGAAATAATCAATCAAACATACATTTTTTTGACAGATGAACTTATCGACGGTAGTGAATATCTTTCAATGCGGGAAAACGATTTCAAAGATATAGGAGTTGTCCAAAACGGTCCTTTGATAAAATTAAGAAATTTTACTGAGGAAATAAATTTAACTACAATCTAAGTTACTTAAATTATGACTATTTGAATTATGACTATTTTGAAATAATAAAACGTGTCAATTTTGTTTAAAAGATTAGTATCGACAAAATAAAATTTCATTCTTTGTAGTTTAAATTAAAAATTACGTACATTCTTCTCAATTGACATGTTTTATGTCAAATAGTAGCTTTACTTTTAATAGTATCCGAAACCTCTATACTGTTTATTCTAATCAAATAAATGTTTCTTTTTTATCATAGGAAGATACTATTTCATTACCTCTCTTAGAAGTAATAAGTCAATCGGAAGACCGAAACCAGCAAGTTGATGAAAGTGTTTCGAAAGTTTATTTGTAATAATATCGAGACAAAAAGCAAAGAAGAATCGGATCACTAGAATTCATCAATTCGATAGAAAATAATAAAAATGATGGAGAAAAAGAAAATTTAGGTATCGAATTGAATCATGATAAGTTTGCATTAATCAATGAAGATAGAAATCATTCTAGGAAAAGCTCGAAACAAAGTGCCGATGTAGCAATAACTTATTGTAAATGCGATGCAAAAACAAAAGTAAAAGAACAATTTGTGGTACCGTTAAGTAATTAAAAGAATAAGTATATAAAAATATGATCCAAGGTGGTTATTACATTGATATTAGTAAGTACTATCCTATAATTATATTCGCTAGATGCATTGTATGACACCCTCTTCATGATAAAAAATTATGCAGGTCACTTCCCCCCGATTTATGAACATCTTACAGTAACTAGTAAACGGCAACATTGAATTCATTAATATGTACAGTCTGGAGGGTCTCAATTCAACTGTAATAAATGAATTTAAATTTGGAACGACTGATACAAATTTGATATTCGTTCAGATCACACAAATTAATTCTGCGCATGACGAATTTCCGTTTTAAATTTATTTAACTTTAACAGATTTCCATTTTTATTGAAAAAATTAAATCACTGAATTGACATTGCAGGGGTTTTCAAAATTGTATTATAAAATTTATTCTTCAAGTGATTCAGCTATCCTTTCACAGTCAATGTATCTGGCGAATAATTAATATTTTCCGGTTTCACTCTTAAGTTCATTACAACAAAAGAAAAAATTCATAGCCTAAAGTGTCAATTCGTCTAAAACCGTCAAAAAAAAATTGTTGACTCATATAAAAGTATTCTATATTTATTCTTTTAATTAAATACAAAGTCGGAAACAGTAGAACTCTTTATAAGCATATAATAAACTATTTGTAAATAAATTAAGTTGATTTTTTTTTAATTACAGGAAAAAATAAGATCTCTAGCAGTTCCCATGCAAAGCTGGATAAGAGAATTTGATGCTTTCCCCAAAGATTACCTTTTATTTGAATTACTGGAAAGAAATGTATCGTTAAGTGCAAATGTTAGAGGACAATTTGTTATATTCATATTTGAAAAAATGGTTTAGGATTGGGATGATTGGTTAGTTGTTTAATGTTTTTAAGTTAATAAACAGTGTTATATATGTTTCCTACCACGGGCGTTTTTAAAGGCTTGATGCACCCCTGGTAGGAAAAATGCGCATCCAGCTAGGGCGGTCAAAACGGTCCCTCGGGCATTGCTTCGCAAGCACTCTTAAGGTCCAGTGATCGCTCTGGAGAGATGCACATTTGTGACGAAAACAACTATAACATACATTTTGCTTCGTTATTGGATTATCTTTTAAAAGAAAAAATATTTACAGCTATCCTGCTCAATGTTATAAGATCAATATTGCCCAGACTATAGTGGATGTTTTTCCAGTACTAAAATCTTCTGATCCTGATCATCCATTTGTAAGTGTTTGAAAATATTTTGTATGCACAATATGCCAGAAGAAATGTGGTACACCCATGAAAATAAGCACTCACTTGATGTATATGCATTATGAGTTTAATATTTAGTAGAACTTGTAGGAACATCGGTCCAATGGTAGCACTGGAATAATAGACAAACGTTTCAAATACCTAGCCAAACAATTGCACCCTAGCCAGAAAAAAAACACTCCACGAAAAAAAAAATTTTCGTACGAGGTTACTGATGATATGTCTGTCGATGATATTTACGATATGCAGGTTTGTCCGTTAATGTTATCCTTAATGAGCGTCACAGTATTATATTTTGTTGGCATGTGATTTTATTGTCTATATTATAAAATTAATGTTGCCGAAAGTAAACTTTTTCTTATTGCATACATAAAATAAATTGTGTAGGTTAGAAAACTGCAATTATTAAAATCATCTTCTGAAATAAGGAGGAAATATTGAAACTTATGGCTGAAACAAGAGAATTGCGTCAACAAACAGTATTGTCCATTGAAGACAATCTCTCTAGTTTGAATACTATAATGAGACTATTTCCTCGGTTCACCGATTGCCATGGACTTTTGGTAATTTCATAAATTAATATGTATGAATAATTTAGTGATATCTTAACGATAATATAATTATTTACGAGTATTTACAGATCGAACTAGAGTTTGCAGACACATACAAGGACAAATCATATAACTTTTCGCATATATTCAGCCAAAAAGTACAAAATAAAATTCTTAGTTATATTCCAAAGTCTCCTTATGCCACAGTTTTGTCGGAAGTTGATCGTTTAAAAAATGGTACACGAAACTATGTATACCTAGTATACATTAATATTAAATCAACTTAAATGGAATTCGGAACTATTTTTCAGATCTATTGAAAGCTGTTGCTTCAGCACGTATTAAAAATGTAAAAACAAAGGCCATTGGTAAATAATTATAATAAATTACATGTATACACCCAATGAAAGCGATTATTTCCAAATATTTCATCAATTATCAAGTACTGTCAAAACAGGTTATGAGAGTTCACTAACATAGTGTAACCAGCACGTTTGGAACGAATCTGTCTTCTTTGGCACGTAACAATTTTTCACATAGTATAAGCTTTTAGTAGATACGCATATGTTATTTAGCATTATTCTATACATGAAATTAACACCGCAACGATTTAAAATTCTAAATAAAAAGATTGCAGTTCCAATATTATAAGCATATCTCAATAAAGTTTTTGATAACAGAACTTATTGAAATACACCACATCTAAGTATAATTTTCATACAACTTTTTAGGCTCGAACGAAAAACAACCAAAAAAAGAGGATGCAGAGATTCCATGTAAAAGTTTAATCATTTTTATCGCGGTAAGTCCCTAACATCAAATTACAAAAATCATAACAATAAAACTTTATTTATTTAAAGTTTTGATTTACAGCAAGATGGAGATTTGTTTCAGAAAGAAGATAAAAGCACTATAGGAAGTCATCTATTACTAATTCGCCAATCATACTCTGATAATAAAAAATCTAATAATTTTTATATAAGGAATAATAAAACTATTATTTGTGTCGGTGATTCGTTTGATAACGCTTTAAAGGTATTTATAAAAGTGTTCATGATTCTTCAAGTAAAAGTCCTAGAAAAAGTCTAACACTTTTTAAATTTTTTTAAGAGTATGCTATATTTGATTTGATTGATTAATTTAAGGGTCACGGGGCAGAGCCCCAACTGGCCAATTGTACAAAGTTGAATTATAAAATTTACAAAATAAAAGAAATTACATGAGTATGATTGTAGAAACAAAGGAGAAAAAAAAAATAATAACAACAATATATGCGCAAAAGTAAAAGTGATAATTAGCGTATAGTATGTATAGAACAGAGTATTGAAGGTTGGTTGGGAGCAATTTAGGTAAAGGTTGGCACTTCTTAGTTAAAACGAGAGAGATTGGGGATAGGCTAGGTAGAGCAGAAAAGCAAGAGAGGTTTCGTGGGGCCGGTATGGAGGCAGGGGTCGGCATTGAGATGAAGGTGAAGAAGTGATGATGGGTAGGAGGGGGAAAGAGGTGGTGGCTGTGAGTCTGCAGTGACCCAGTCAGAGACAACCGCGGCCAGCGATAAGGCCGAGTCAAGTCAGCGCAGCGATCCAGGCTCGGGAGCTGTGAGCACCAAGTATACGCTCCTCACGGACCCGGCGCTCCCAGGCACGATGCTCGCGCTCCAAAAGGCTATTATAAAGGTACGAGCGATATGAGTGGTAGCTCGGAGATGGAAAAACCTAACAAATTAGTACAAAAAATCATCTCCAACTTGGATTTAACTTAAATATTATTTTGTATTATAAGCATAACCTTGTATAAAATATAATTGTGTGAAACAAAACATTTAATATTTTTAAAAACCAAATACTCTTGGATCTGGGAATTGATGTAATGATTATTTATTACAAATAAAATCAACGCTTGGCTTGAACCTATTGGTTTGAATATATTCCTCTGTACACTAAAAATTCGCTCTATTATGTTACTTAAGGAGGTTCATGCGTGAAAAGATTGTTGTCAAAATTGAATGAAATTTTGTTCAATTGTTTATTGGATTACGATACACTTTCGTTTAAAATTTTAGCGAAATCGACCTCGTATAACTCGAGAAAAAGCTCTTTGTAAAATCCTGTCTTAACATAGGCTGTTATGGAGAGCAGTACATTCCCTACGTTCTTTACGGAAAATAAACGATTTTGCTCGTCGGAATCGAATGAGAAACTAACACAATGAAGCTTGTGAAATCTTGAAGAGATTGGTAGATTAGAGAACGTGAATGGCCGTCTAATTCAAAAGATACGAATGAAAATGCAATCGAAAATTTACTCTTCCTATGTTAAAGGATAGGACATCATTGTCTGCAGAAATTTTAAGGTTGAATACAACTTTAACAAATTGTTTCTAAAAATTTTTGTACGAAATATTAAAATTGGAAATTTGATAGTGGGGCTTTATTTCGTTAAATCATTAATATTTTATGACATTTTTATTAGTTTCGAAAACATTAACAAAAATTTAATGTACAGTTGTACATTTGACTCGAGAGTCGCGCATAAACCACCTTGAGTGACCAGCACTTTTCTGTTTTTGAACAAGCTTGTAGTTATACAAATGAAAAAGTAAAATTCTTACTAGAGAAGTTATGACATCCGATTAATACTTCGGAATCATGAATACTTCATTCGAATAATTTGACACTTCTCATTCACGGTCTCTACTGTCCAACAACATTTAAAATAATTGAAGTAGCTTTAAAGGTAGTTTAGGGTTTACATGATGTGCAGACAAATCTCATCCAAGTTCACTAAAAATTAATTGAATATGCTGCTGAGGTAAACAGCGTTTATTTTAAATTGAAACACTTACATATGTCTATATTATGTATACAGCGTAATATCGAGGAAATCCAACGACAAATTGCTTTTAATGTTGATATTGATAATTAAAACTAAGCTAATGCACTATTATGGGCAGCATACTTTCTAAGATCTACTCTTTTCAAAAAAGACATTTCTAATAATATAATATTATATATACTTCAATGCATAGTTAACTCTAAAGTTTCCGATTTTTAAAAGAGTACATTTCAAAGATTTCGCTTTTCAAAATAGGAAACTCTAGTGCCCACTTTTGAAAATGGGATTTTCAGCTGTTTCCTATTTTGAATGTAGTAAAATCACGTTATTCCTGTAACTAAAAGCAATTCATGAAATTCTTATTTTGAAAAGAGGAATATTAAGAAATTACTCTTCGTAAATAGAAAACTGGGAGATTTTCTATTTTGAAAAGAGGAATATGAAGAAATTACTTTTTGTAAATAGGAAACTGAGAGATTTCCTATTCTGAAAAGAGGAATATAAAGAAATTACTCTTTGTAAATAGAAAACTGTTAGACTTCCTATTTTTAAAATAGGAATTTCACGAAATTCCTGTTTCCAGCCCCATTTTTTCCTTCTTAGGGTTTATAGCTTACTACAAATTTGAAGCAAGCAAGCAAGATACTTAAAGTGCCCTTACATAAGCATCTAAAAGTCTCAAGACATCAGCTAATGTTCTAGTGGTCAATTCTATTTTAATTGATGTAAATTAGATACTGCAGTATGGACACATATGTAAAGGCACCCTTGAAGTATGCAAGTATAGGGTAAAATATCAAATTTAAATATATGGAGTAAAAATCATGTTATTTAAACTTTATCTGACAACGTTTGTCATTACTATCAATTTCGTACAGAAATTCTTTGAACTCGTTACATAGTAGATTTATTCTTGCATACAATTCTAAACATTATTTTATATCCACTTTATCTTCAAAATTGTGTACAATAGAAATTAAAAAAAAAACAGAATAAGATTTGGTCTTTAATCTCAAACGTCAAGCTTTTTTTTTAGGCTGTAAGGGCCCTTTGACTTCTAAAATTCCCGGGCCCTTTTGTGGTCCCAGTCCGCCCCTGTATATAGTATATACTAAATCAAGTTTCTGTAAAATTCCTTCTTGCACTTTTAAAATGTAATACTGATGGGATACGAAAAATAATATTTATTAATTATTAGTTTACTAATACAATTTATAAATTAATTTAGTAAACCTAATGATGAAACTGATAAAATCGTTATTGGGTGTTGAAAATGAAATGTGTATCTATTAATTTATATTTTTATCACGAAGTAACAAATATTTCAGAATGCATTTTTTTAATTAGACTTTAAAATGAATTATTTTATTATTCTTTCAAAAGAATACTAAAAGAATACTATACAAAGTTCTTTTTTAACTCAGATGAAGTATACATGCCGTCTGGGTTGTAGTGATAAACTTTTTTACATTACAACGATTGGTCGTTGTTTTAATAAAATTTTAATACGTTTACAAAAACCCGTCAACATATTATTGCTATATTATAATGTATAATGTAAGATTCAATTTGATATACAGCCTTATTCGACGATAATAACATTCTGCGATTTTACATTAACTAGTCTTATTGTCTAATTGCGTTATGTACGATGATCCATAGTGTGATATTATCTAATACGTAGAATACTAATAATTTTTTAATTGTACAATATTTTAAATTACTAGCTTTACTCTCTCAGAAGATTAATGCAAGGTCCAGATAATACGCCTAAAGCTCCACTTGGGAATAATTCCAGGCCCTTACAAGGACTTTATCACAGGACTATACGAACGAACATAGACTTCCGAAAGGTTTGCTTTCTAGTTTAACCATATTCTTATATTTTAAAATATATGTCTGTCTTTCTTTATCGTATAGGTTATGATGCAACTTACGAAAATTTTTAAAACCAGTTATGGTTTAAGATTGGGATAAAATATTTAGACTGTCTGGGTAATTCGATTTTCTTACGAATTAAGTAGATATTTACATTGTCTTAGAGGTGCAGTTGTAGTAAGTCAGATTATTTACTATCTCGCATCTATCCCAAGGAAATGTAGCATTATAGATTTAAAAAAAAAAAAATAGTTTTTAATTGATTTTAGGTATAGTCATGGAGTATTACACGTACAAAAAAGTGGCTATAATAACTAGAAATATGATTAAAGACAATTAAGTGACCAGAATGATTTAAAAAACTTAAATTTCCCCCTCCTCTATGTTAAAAAATGAAAATATCGCAAGTTTTTTATTACAATGATGGCATCAATCGATAAGTATACATAAAAACTGAGTTCAAATATATATATATACTAGTGGGGCTTCGCCCCCTGCGCGCTCCGCGCGCCAACCGCCTTATTTCAATATTTCTATTTTCATGACTGAATAATAAATACAAAAGTTTATTTTTTGATACACATATATATGTGTGTGCAATTATAGATAACTAATGTGATCTCTTAAAAATATGCTAAAATTTCGAAGAAATGTAGTCAATAAATTAAATGATTTCACTGTTTTTTCAAATAATTGTTACTAATTAAAATCTGATAAGGACTCTTTTTGTTATTTAAGGTTATTATTGATACATATGTATATGTATATCATTTTTACCTAATCATTATTATTCGAGAAACTGTTATGATCCTTTCTTTGGTTATTTTTTATCATTTTATGATCAAATATTGATACAAGTTAACAGTAAGTTATCATTTTAAATTTTTTATTTAATATTTGTAAAAGTAAATTTTTTATTCAATTATTTTTCCATTTCTTGTATTGATTTTTATATACTTTTACACATCCTTTTCTTGTTTTATAATCATTCAATATTTATATCCCCTTGCATTTTTACTAATTTTATTTTCAAAAGAGTATAATCCATAATTAAATAAACATACTACCGCATTTTTGATTTTCTTTTTTCATCGTCATGATATTATAATTTATAACGAATAACAGATCATTGTACTTTCAATATTAACCCTGTAGGTTCGATGGCCCAATCATCGATTGTCTTTGAAAAATTTTCAGCAATCTAGTGTAATATTAAATGTATGCTGAATAATTTCATCGCAATTTTAGTGAATATTGGTTGTATAAGTGATTTAGTACAAGTGTGAATTTTTCTGCGTTATGAA
>JAPYYV010002381.1:0-29941 GCA_030522625.1 Copidosoma aretas | reverse complement strand
CTGCTGCTGCGTCAGTCAGTTTTCCGAGCTGTCCGAGCGAGGGTTTTTCATATATACTTGTTGTATTTATTTTGCCCGGGGCACTTCTATCAGGCGTGACCCTGTCTCCTCTCCCCAAATGTCTCACGCTCAACGACACCGACGGTATACAATTAATAATCGTATGACTAACGATATTCTTTTCCTTTCTCTGTTTGCAGGCCACTCGGTCAAACCCGATCGTGATAGGAGAGAACGGCCGATGACGAGGAGAGCCCGAGCGCGCTCGCGAATCGAAGACAGCCGGACACGCGGAAGCAGGTGAAGCCCGTACAGGAAGCCACGGAAGCTCGAGGAGAGACCGGGAGACTCGCCGGATACAGCGAATAGGAGAGAGAGAGAGAGAGAGAGATAGAGAGAGAGAGAGCAGGAGGCGGAGGAGACAACGAGCCGAGGCCCCTTCGAGAGCAAGAAGACCGCGGAGACGCGACTCGGGGGTTCCCATGTTAGCGGACATAAACGGCAACTTGGCCGACCTGAGAAGCGAAGCTGCCATGGCGTCGCAGAGGTTCTGCCTGCGCTGGAACAACCACCAGAGCAATCTGCTCTCCGTGTTCGACCAGCTGTTGCACGACGAGGCCTTCGTCGACGTCACGCTCGCGGTCGAGGGACAGCTGCTCAAGGCCCACAAGATGGTGCTCTCGGCCTGCAGTCCCTACTTTCAGGTGAGCTTTTCCTCGTTGTCGCTCTTATTCGTCGAGATAATCCACGTTGGGTCGCTCCCACCCGTGGCAATCGTCGACCAATGCCAATACTGTCCCGTACAAGAGCGTACACGCATAAGAAATACTTCGGTTGGCTGTGTTGCTGCATTGGATTAAAAAACAACGTGTGCCGGATGCATGTGACTTTGGGTACTGTTGAAAGTAGTTGGCAGCTCGTTTTTACAGTCGAGATTGGTTGAAAAGAACATTGGGGAGAACGAGATACCGAAAGTAAGGGTGTACGGTAGAATTATTTTCATATTCCAGCCACTGCGTTCAAAGCAGGTCGCGCTTTTTAGGGATCAACTATACTACTCGATATACTTCTTTTATGGACGGGGTTTTCAGTATTATTCGCAAAAACGTCCATCTACGTCCAGCTGTTGGGTGTAGAGTCGATTCGTAATTTTGTTCAATCCATGCAGTAAAATAGTCGATTGGAATGTTTCATCGTGTACTCACATAACACTGCGCAATGCGCAATAATAAAACCCGACGTATATAATAACGCCATTGTATTCTCGCAGGCGTTGTTCACAAATCACCCGGACAAGCACCCGATCGTCATACTGAAGGACGTCCCGTACGCGGACATGCGCAGCTTGCTGGACTTTATGTATCGGGGCGAGGTGAGCGTCGATCAGGAGCGACTGACCGCTTTTCTGCGGGTCGCCGAGTCCTTGCGCATCAAGGGCCTCACCGAGGTCAACGAGGACAAGTGCGACCTGCCCAGCATAACCTCGTCGCTGCTCGCCAATCAGAACAGCGCCCCGCCCCCACCGCCCAATCTACACCGCATCAATCAGCTCGGACAGCATCACTTGCCACAGAAGAGGTGCGTGCGGGAATCGTTGATGAATTATTTTCATTATCATTATTATTGTTGTTGTTGTTGTTGTTGTTGTTGTTGTTGTGCAAGACTTGCAAGACTGGACGGTGCAGTGTTTCGGCTGAAAAGTCATTCTGGGGACTGTTGTTTCGAAATTGAAAAGTTTAAACTCTGAAGATTCTGAGCTCCGTACTCTGTGTAGAGTTAGGAGCTCCATGCCATCAACTCGGGGATACGACCCATCGAAACTTGATCGGTATACTCTCACGCGGTTAAGCGACGACGCGTGGTCGCTTGAGATCTTTTTGTTTTTCTCGGTACTAAAAGGAGGATGAATTCAAACACGAGAGTATAGATTTATTCCGTAACAGATGATTACAAGATAAATTCCAAGATAAATAGGTCCTTTTTTAAACTCAAAATGGTGATGGTAACGTTTTCCACCCATGGGTCTACAAACTATTATATCATGATAACCGCACACATTGTATGTTTCCGAGCTCTAACATCGTTCATTATGCAGATCTGCACAAGATTTTTACCGTATACTTGCGTACATACTCGCTACACGAGTTGAGTCAATGAATATATGTTCCTCGGGTCATTTCGCAGGTATCACCATATGTCGAGTCACCCGATGCTGGGCTCAGCGTTATCGGCACCCAAGCGAAAGCGCGGCAGGCCTCGCAAGCTCAGCGGCTCGTCCGACACACCGATGGACACGAGTTTGAGCCACGATCAGCAGTGTTCGGATCTGGTGCAGGGCTCGCCCGAGATGATGGAGTTGAAGATGGGCCTGGACTTTCAGAGCGAGGCGGCCCAGAACAGCAGCGCCGGGAGCTCGAGCGCGGGCTCGAACGCGAGTCACAACAATCAGAACAGCAGCGCGGCCAAGAGGGACGTAGAGCCCACGGAGAACGGGACCGAAGCCACCGAAGCTATGCTCATGAGGATCAAGGGCGAGCCCGAACCGACGCCCGGCACCTCGGCGCAAGGTTAGTGTTCTCATGGCAGTTTGTTTGTTTTTCCCATGGCAATGTTATATTTTTTTTGAGGGGGGTGGCGGGGGGGCGGTGTTATGATCGGAGAGAGAAGTAGACAGAACAAGATTCATTCACGTTGAAATATTTATTCAAGCACAAGTATACACCTGTTGTATTATTTTCTAAGAAAAAAAAATAAAAAAAAACAAAAAAAACAAAGATAAAAAAAAAAACAAACACACACAACAAAAAAAAAAAAAAAAAGTATAGACAAGTAGCGCCTGTGTATGAATATAAATAGTGGATGAATAAATATTTAACGATGATGGATTCTATTCTTTCTACTTCCAGCTAAGGACGAGTCGTTCACGCGGCCGCTCAGTAGGCAAGGGAGTGAAAGTTACAAGCAAGGTAAGAGATACCTGTTAAACAGCCTTGTCCAGCCTATAATGACTCTCCGCGCGGTTTTTAGCGATCTCCTTTTTTTGTGACCAGTAACCAATAACAAGTTACCTCTCTTTTTTTTTTTTTTTAAATCTTTATCAGTGCCTTTTGCTAATCCAATATTCTTATATATACAGGGTAACATGTATAGATTTTTTTTTCTTCTTCACGAATATTATATACTACGTGTTAGTGTACTCAAACTTTTTTCACGCATCGTTTGTCTAGTTGACAAACTTTGTGTGATTTATTTTTTTCCATTGATGTTGGATACAAAATTTTCAAGAGTAGTTGAATTTTCAACCTTTATGTACGCGCAATAGTGAGTGGCAGATGTTGCAGAACATGCGACGTTTACGTTGAGTATCGCCACTCTACTACAAACTGTTGTGGACCATTAAATACGGGATCATACAGATCATTGAATGACAATAACGGTCTTTCAATCGGGACGACAAAAAAAAGTGCATGAAAAGTGGAAATAGATATTTTGTAAAGTGTAAAATCTAAAAAAAATTTCACAGGTGAATTCAAAAGCCAAAAAGATTTTGATTGGTGCAAAAAAATAATAAAAATGATTTCGGAAAAAAAATATTTTTGCTCACTAAACATTTACGCGTGTGTTAAATAACACGACAACTGCACACGTTTAGAGTATCCTTATCAGGGATACGCTGCAATCCAACCCCCTTACATTGCATGGTGTGTGAAATATGGCCCCTCATGACTCTTTTTTTCTTTTTAATTATTAAAAAAAAAAGAATCTTACTACGTAAAATAACTTAGTGAATTTTACAAGATTTTTGATTTTGTGTCGTCTTCTTGATTACTGTTAACTTGAATTTTATTTTTAATCAATTTTTTTTACGTTGATCACGGTTTGCGTACTGTATGCTTTTTATTTTTGAATAACAAGAATCAATGAATTGTTCCTCTTTCTCTTTTTCCCGTGCATTGTTTTAATTTTTAAAAAACCATGATTTTAATCTTAACTTACAATTCAACTTACTAATTTTTATACAAATTTATAATTTTTTTTTTTTACTACAAAACTATCGAATTCAAAATTCCGCTGGACGTCGAGAAAATGATGCTTCAGGAGTGTTTGTTTTTACTAATACAGTATAATAACCTACAAAAACAAAGAGAAAGAGGACATAAAATTAATGTTTATTAAATTCACAAGGACGACGAGTTATTAAAGCAATTCAAAAAGACGAATGGACATAAAATGCAAATATTACAGGAATTAAAAATGAAAAAGTCTCATCATCAATACGTAATCACATAGTGAAGTACTCCCTTGAATGCTGTAGCCTCCAAATATTTTACCTACCACCCGTACATCACACGGTATATATATATATATTATGTGTATGTTAAAAACTTTTTTAAACAAACCAAATATATACTGATAATATACGGCTGTATAATGATAAGCACCCACGATATATATATATATATATATATATATATATATTCACTTGCTCGGCCAATGCGTAGCGCACCTTCATTCCGTTAGCATCATTATTTTATTTATTTATTTTTTTCTGCAACCGGACCTTTCTCAACATATCATTATGTATTTGTGTCACTTATATACTCATGCATCATAAATATGTTTATTGTTTTCAAATGATTCACACACAAAATTTTATTTTCATTTTATCATTATTATTACTATTATTATTATTATTATGTTTATTATTATTACTATTATTATTGTTATTATCATACATATAAATTGTTTTTATTGCATAATCACACTCCCCGCACAAAAAATATATATTTATATGTGTTGACGAATAAGACAATAAGCATAAATAATGCGCTTCGCTGCCATTGGCCAAATTGGTAAAAGGAGGGGGTGGAGCCAGCTAAACGGTGCCTAAATTTTTCAAAACGCTGGTTGTAATGATGCATTGCGCGCGTGTGTGTGTGTGCACCCGTTTCACACACAAACTATTATTTTTTTTCAATCAATACTCTTACTGTTATTATTACTTACCATTTGATAAAGTGAAATTCGGTCGTTCACTCGTTATTTTTACTATTTACTAAATTTTCTTTTGTAATATTGTATAAATTAATGACCGATCGACAGACTATGAAGGGGACAGGGATGCGAAAAGTTATCGAAAAAATAAAACTGGGAGACATGTGCTTTAATTAGTGTCTCTCGTGCGGAAACAATATTTTACCTCTTCTGTCTTTTTTTTATGCCTGTGTTAACAGGCCTTTTGAATGACGATCTCATACTTACATGTATTATAAAGTAAGAAAAAAAAAGTGAAAACATCAAGTGCAATATCTTACATCATGTATATATACGTTCATTTATACATATATGTAGTATATAAAAAAAAAAAAAAAAAAAAAAAAAAAAAAAAAAAAAAAAAAAAAAAAAAAAAAAAAAAAAAAAAAAAAAAAAAAAAAAAAAAAAAAAAAAAAAACGTGAGTGCTTGAAGATCGATAAATCCGTCAATAAGATATTTTATATCTAGTGGAACACGTGTTACATTGTTGTTATATATACTTTGTTCTCTTGCGCAGCAGGTGAGTTGAGAATTGAGTCAACTTTGAATTCTTACATTACCTTTGCGCGGGGAAGCTATGGAATAGGGAGGCCAGCCGTTCCTTTCAAAACATTAAAAAAAGAAAGACCGTCTTCTTTTTGATAAAGATAAAAAGAATAATAGTTACTCAAAGATCGATGTTATTTTTTTTTTTTTTATTTTTAATCGACGTGAGGTCGATCGTCGTCTTGTGATTCGGTTTGATTTTACGGACGTTAAAAATATGTAAATATTTTTAAAAAATTCCAAATAAGTCATGGGGTTAACACATTTTTTTGTTTGTTTACCATTGATTTTTGTCTCACCTTTTTCGATTTTGATTTGTCACGCGAGATTATATGTAATATTTTTTGTTTCTTAAGTGTGACTGTGTGTGTCTCTCTGCACTTTTGCTTTAGCATACGTAGACGATTTTTTCCTTTTTATTTAATTTTTTGTCCCACGGTTTTTGCTGGTTTTTTTGTCAGTTCGCCGTAAACGTCTAACGAAGCTGTTGTACAAAAAGCTTTTTACTGTCAAGCTCATTTGATTGATGATTGAGAAATATCACATTCAACCGACTAATATTAACTCGGTAGACAATTTTTTTTCGATTTGGAAAAAAACGCCTTGTTTCTGATATGACTCAATCAAAGTAATGCTTTGTTTTTAATTTTTTAATCATATTTCCGGAAACGCTGTATCTGTGATATCAATGCAATGATACACGAAATTTGAAAAAACAAATTTTTCCTACCTCGGGCGTTTTTCGGGACCTTTGGACGTTTACTGCACCCTCGGTAGGAAAAATAGAATTCGCCGCATAAGCGCCATCCAACCGGGGCTACTCTATGGTTCCTCGGGCTGCAAAATAGCCCCGGCGGCGATAGCGCTTATGTGACGAAAACTACTACTTCTTCAACAAGTATTCAAAAACGAATTTCAATTCTCGACTTTCTTTATGGTTATGATGCTGTTTTTGTTCAGAAACAAGAAAATTCTCGAAAATTAAATCGGTTGACTGATTTTTGCGGGGCTTTGATTCAGGATATTAACTGTTTGGCAACTCAATAGAAAGAATTGACCACTATAGTAACTTAAAATATAAATACTGATGTCCATTTAAGATATAAATAAAATAGGAATGAGAATCTACAAGTTATAATTGCGAAAAGATCAGGCTGATATTTAGAAAGGATGTGCATGAAAGAGAGCAGAAAAATTAGATGAGATGATATAAGTCAGACGTGCATCCACAGAGACACACACGCACACTTCATATTAAGAGATAAAAAGAATATAATATCATTAACATTATTACGTAGCGAGGGAAATACGTTAGTCGAATAATTGCTAGTATCGAAAGTGCTGCTTTTAGCATACGCATGATGGAAATCGAAAAATAAAATTAAAACCAAATATCTAACGACGACGATGACAATAATTGAAAAAAAGTAAAAAAAAATACACTCATGTGTTGAACTTGAGATGAAAATTTGAGAAAAAACGCGGCGTCTCTTGCTGGCTCTACCCTTCCTCTTGCTTCCCCCCACAAAGATGTAGTTTTATTTAATTTCTTTTTTTTTCAGTAGATTTATATATTTTTTTATTTTTTTTTTTTGTTCAACACATTCTAAATCTACAAACTTCACTATTTCTATCTATTTTACATCACGCTTTTATGACGTTCTTCCACGACAGAAGCTATATTTATGTTATATGCATATATATGATGCAGTACTAGCACGTTCCCGCACAGAAACGTACAACGTATTTTTTTGTGCATATGAATATATTTATCACTGATGATGTGTTTATGTGCGCACAGATTCACGCTTATACATACAAACAACAACAAAACATGAATACTTGAACTACTTTTGTTTTGGAAATAAAAAAAAAAAAAATGATAAAAACGAATAGTAAATTAGTGGATTGCTTAAAACAAAATTATTGAATGACAAATCATTATGTTTTCATAATTGTATTTTATTTTGGTTCAACTAACTGGAATCATCAATTCCCTTACTCGCGAAACGTGAAGAAAAATCAAAGTGATGCAGCAATGTAAAATGCATAATGATAGATATAGTCTTCTTCGTCTTAACGGGGTGACACTGGTAATTTATTTTTTCCACAAAACACAAAAGAACCACCAGGGTCACGACCGCAAAGAGGCGAGAAGGAGGAGACGATTGAGGACAGAACGTCATGAATGCGGAAAAAAAGCAACCGCACTTCTAATCGAACACGAGACCGTCTCTCTTTTCCCTTGCAGATGGCGAGGACACTACATCGAGCTGTGGTGGTGGTGGTGGTGGTGGTGGTGTTGGTGGTGGTGGCGGTGGCGGTGCTCACTCGCCAAGTCCAGGCAGCAACAGCCACATCCGCATAAATTTCGAAAAGTGCTTCCGCAAGGAGTACAACAACTCGATCCAACAGCAGCCGCCAAAACTATCCGAGGACGACGATATTCTGCACCAGCATCATCACCACCACCAGCACTCGGACAGCATCAAGCTGCCAAAGCAGGAGATACTGAGCAGTGCCATGTTCAATCTGGTCGGGGGCGCCGAGTCCGAGCTAAGCCAATCCGAGTTCGAGAGCGCGTACGGCAGCAAGTCTCTCGGGGCCCAGTCCGGGCCCATAGGCGGTGGGACCGGCAGTGGCACCGAGGCCGAGGTGCGCGAGGGCTCGGTACGCGACTTTTGCGTCAAGGAGGGCGACGTCTACCGGTGCACTGTTTGCCACCGCACCTACACCCACATCAGCAATTTTTGCCGGCACTACGTAACCTCGCACAAGCCGAACGTCAAGTACTATCCCTGCCCGGTCTGCTACAAAGAATTCACACGCAAGGACAACATGGTCGCCCACGTCAAGATCATTCACAGCGGCATAAAGCCGCCCCACGTCAACAGCATGAGTAGCAGTCCCGGTACTACCGGCACTGCTACCGCTACCGGCAGCAGCAACAGCAACAATAATGGTGCCGGTAGCAGTAGTGCTGCCCAAGCGTTGCGGTAGAGGGTGCACTGGTAGAGCTTAATGTTCGCCTTAATGTTCGACCCACGACTGCGGTCCGGTTTATAGGAGCGCGAGATTAAGATTACGTTCGTTAAATATGCAATGTAGGGACGACGATGACGACGATCTGATCGACTATTATAATTGTTCTTTTTTCCTTTAAACAATATATACCCTTGCGGGAGATGGGTGATGATAAGGATTATAAATATATATATTATGTATGCAATATGTGTATGCATATTCTATATGACATACACGCGCTCTTGCAACGGACGATGCCAAAAATTATATACAAATGCGATGTGTTGAATTTTTTTTCGCTCCATCGCTCGTGGCGTTCTTTTTTTACTGCGAAGAACGCGTTCGGGTTGTTTTTTTTTCCTGATTGAAAAAAAAAGTTTTTTTTTTTTTATTCACTTGTTATACTTAAAATGTGTTTTCTCTTTTTAAGGCAGATAACTGCGCGGTTCTTGGCGATAAATGAACTCTTTTTCAAGAATTATAATGAACGCAGTGCCAAGATGTGACGAGGGGAAAAAAAAGGCTAAGGAGAAAGGGTGGATCGCTGCGTGTTTTTCGGTGCACCCTTTTTCTTCTGCGTTTGCGTTTTCGCTTTTGGTTTTTGGAGTGAATTTCTATATTAAAGGGCGGAGGGTGATTACTGTTTTTGGGATTTTTTGTTTGTTTTTTCGTTTGAACGGTGAGATGGGTAGACGATTGGATGGTTTTGCGAATTTTCGATGGAGTACAAGTTTTTCTATACACAAAGGTTGTCGTGTGGATTTTTCGAGAGATTTCGCGTGTTCCAATGAAAGTTATACACTTGTGCTCTTATTTTTCGAAAAAGGAAAACAAAGAAATATATTTTTTATTTCATCGAAAAGACTTGACTGAAAATTAAAGTAAATATTTTCTAAGTGATTTTTGATGGTACAACACTAAGAGTTCTCGACTTTTACTAAAAATTTCATTCATTTGCTTTACTGTCCAATTGTTTATGGCGTTATTTAATAAGAATTAAGAAAACTAAGAAATTAAACAAATTAATATACAAATTACACGAGGATAGCGTTTTCTGAATTTCACAATAAGTCAAAAAATATATGTATATTGCGCGAGCTCTTGCGGTAGGGGGCTGCCTAGTGGCCATTGTAGAGATAATATATTAACTAATATATTATAAGTCATTTGATATATAGTCTATAAAGTTATATGATAAATGTTGATGTTTTAAGAATTTTATCATTTTATTTAAAGAGCCGTTAGCGATATCGTGTATATGGTTTTTTAACGTAAATTATTCGATGGGATTTTCAATGCGAGAATCGAAAAATGTGTGAAACGAAAAATCATCAAGTTCACGTTCAGAAAACCTCGTCAGAAGGTTTCATAGAAATGTAGAAAGCAGAGCGCTCGACCTTTGGGATTTTTGGAAAACGTTTATCCACAGAAAAAGTGTTCTAACGATCGTACAAAATCAAAAGTATACGCGTATACTCGAGCTTATTAAAAAAAAATTAATTTACAAAGAAAAACACAAGTGAATCGAACAGAGCAGCTAGTTTTTCACTCCAACCTAAGTGTAGGGCCATAATCGGAACTAATTAAGTCACGACGAGAGAAAAAAAAGGAGGAAGTCGTTCGAGAAAACTAGAACTTTGTACATAACTTAGAAATCGGTCAATTAGTGTCATAGGAATCTTAGGTTCCTCATAGGTGAAACATAAACAGAGTAAAAACAATAATACCGAAATAGTGTCATCATTCAGGGGCAAAAAGTAAACCCCTAAAACAAATCGTAACGAGGTGAGGAGGGAAAACAGTGTTGGCCGATACACAAGAAAATCTACGAAAACGGACGCTTTTCCTCGATGAGCTCGAATTTTCGTAAAAAAAAAACAATTGTCGATAAAAAAACCTCTCAAAGTGTCCTTAACGAAAAGAAAAAAACAAGAAACGGAGTTTTTCGGCTTTCCTTACCGTCTCGCAATATCAATTCTAGTCTACTTTAATCAACTCTCTGTGTAAAATAGCAGAGGGTGCGCGCGAGGCGCTTCGTAACAAATCCTCACACACCTTCACGCTTTGATATTCCCCTCTCCGATCTACCACCCTTCGATTCGTAAAACTTCGTTCGACCATACTCTCATCGAGGAAAGCGCGTGTACCAATAATAATGATGTAGACAAATATACAATAACTCACTCACGCGGATCAATCAAACATGTTGTTCGATCGAGTGCCAAATACTAAAGGAAACAAATCAAAGTCGTTAACGAATCACAGAAACGATACGGTAATCGAAAAGCGTGATTTAAAAAAAAAAGTCGAGCTTTGAAGTGACTTTTTGCCTTGTGAGGCTATGTCGAACTTGTAGGCATTAATTATAATAAACTAGGCTTGTGCCCGCGTGCATTCGAACTTTTGTTGGAGTAGATTGGAATACGACTAATTATTTATTATTATTAACAGCACAAACTTAGTCATTTAAACAACAGTTTGCCATTATTTAGCTGTGAGGACTTTTATTATTATAATTTAAACAAATTGTTACTTCTAATATTGTGTACCTATAGGGAGAGAATAAATTATTAACGTTGAAAAGAAACACATGCAAAAGTTTTGAGATAGTTGGTAGGAAGGCAATAAGGTGAAATAAAACTAAATTTTAATGTTATTGAGCACTTATTATCAAACACGTAGATTTAAAGGAAAAATTATTAACTGTACTTTTCCGTACGAGATGAAAAAATTAGAAACTAGTTTCTTCGAAATCATTTCAAATTATTTAAACTTACAGCATATTCGCTTTTTACTCCAAAAAATGTTACATCGTTAAAATAATGGGCATTGCTTGATAACAAGATAATAATGTAACGATTCAAAGAATTTTCGGTAAAAAAAAAACGATGAAAAGGTAACACACAAGCTTGGCCGAAGATTGCACCACCGTAATTTCGTTATCATTGCGTTCATTATAGTGTGAACTTCGTGACTTCGTTATAATGAATAAACAACAAATAAAAGTGCAATTCGTAAAGTTTACACTCTTAATCAAAATTTTTTCTAAATGTCGTAAAAGTTATCATAACACGCTTTTAAGCTAAAAAAACGTGCGATAAATTTAAATCAATGAGACGGATGGGCTTATAAAGTCATAAAAAAATACAAAGCAAATATATATTTACACAGCCATGAAAAATATAGTATATCAAAAGTATACCATATAAAATATCCGATATTTGTATGTCTACGTTGTAACGCAAGAAAATCAAACTTTTGGGTGATCGACGCATTAAAAACATAAAAATGGTGACACAACACACATACATGTGAAGATCAACACTTGATACGCTAATGCAACAAATTGCAAGCGATCACGAAAAAAAATCATATAACTGTCAAAGAGTAAATCCGTAATGAAGTCTATAACAATAGAAAACAGTTAATTGTAATAAATCGTACTAATAATAATTAAGGGAACCACGTAGACTGAGTAAATGCAATATACCTACAAACACATACACGATTGGTACGGTCACATTCGTCATTCTTCACTTTTTTCGTGAATTATTAAAGGAATTCTTTGATGTTTTTTTTCGCGTTCGCAAAGAAATGCAAAATCGTAATACCAGTTGTACCAGTGGCGCATGAGATATATATATATATACATCAATATACATATTATGCGGATGAAAATATTTACACCTCTAAAAAAGACACTTATTTACACACTGTGTCCTCGATGCAATGGAGTAATAAGCGTTCGTTGATTTGTCGTTTTTTCGTGTACGCAAAAGTGTGGGACATACTATGCATAAAAATATAGGCACGTAGTAATAAAACTATCAGGAAATAGAATTTTCGGTAAAAACATTTTTAAAAGAACAGATGCGGTTATTATTATTCAAATAATAGCGATATAATGATAATAATGATAATAAACTATCTGTATATTATTATAGAGTTTATGACTATATTGAATAATCGAGAGCAGGAGGCGCAATTCATTTTTTTTCTCGTTTTCTTAAAGACTGCAGAGGGACGGTTCAAACGACACCAAATACAAGATAGTACTGACATTGGATAGACTGATGGCACCCTAGTAGTAACTTAAACAAAAATAAACGTAATGAACGAGCCGGTAGCCGAGACTATTAGCCCGTCTCGCCCTTCTTCGGCCACTTTTTAGAAGATGAGTTTTTCTATTTTTCGTCTTTTGTCGCTGTTTTTTGAGCGAAAAACAGGGTAAAGTAAAATAACGTTGTATACTTCTGCGTCTGTAACTTTAGAGACAAAAACTTTGGATATTTTTACACGAAATTTTCAGTAATGAGTAATATATTTACGATTGTACAATAATTAAATTTATTAGTTTCCTGAAAAATATAAAGTTTATTTGATTTTCTAATTAATTAAATTCATGCCAATTGAGAGGTTACAATATTTTTTTTTAATCAGAAGGTTAATCGTGTTTGCCATTTTTCTCGAAACTTCGACTAAATTTCAAACAATGCAGAAATGGATTACGTCAATTATTTGAGTTAAATTTTCGGGAAACTGATAGAGTACAAAATAAATATCAGCCAAAGCAGCGTTAAAAAAGCCTAAATCACTGAAAAAAAACAGACATAATGTTTGAATGATGCAAAGTTAATAGGTAGAAAAAAAGTAACATAAGTATAGAGAATAGATCAAAAGTGGCGTCAGAGTGCGAGTCGGTAACAGTTGAATGCTATCTGAAGACGGTAAATACATAGGCTTAGTCGCGAGAAGACAGCACTAATCAGGAATGTACGATCGTAGCTTGTACTACATTTTGCACCTTGAACACTGTCACTATACACCCTCTTTCCTGGGGGGAGTTGTTTTTTATACACATACGTACATATATATTAATATTATTAACGCAATTACGTATGTTATTTGTTTCGTGTAACTATTAATATTAATGAAAAAAGCAAAGAAATATAAATCATAAAGAGGCAGGCGATTGCTAACCGATTAATTTACATATACATATTAAAATGAACACATGATTAATGCATCATAGGAGGGTGAAAACCGTAACGTTCACCGAAAGTTTCTGTTTACTTTTCGCATATTTTTATTTTCATTTGCTGGGTACAGACACGTAGAAGACTAGAGGCTATATTAATAATTAATTGATTAACCGATATAATTAATTATTATTAATACTATTGAATTAAATGTATAGCAATGACGCGATTATCATTATATTTTTTTTTAAGGAGAACTATAATATTGTTGTTTCTTTTTTGTTTTTGCAGAAAAAAAGAGAAAGATAGCACATAAAATTTAAGGTAATAGAGAATTGGTGTTTGTTAGTTCGTTGTTTAGAGAGATAATTATTATGTATGGGATGCGTGAAGAAGTGTTTTTTTTTTTCTTTAACTTGGAAAAAACTGAGATACGTGTTTTAGCGTTGTAGATTTAATAGCGTTAAAATTTCCTTCTACGCGTTTTCGTTCTTTTTCTAATTTAACGCAATCGAAAAAAAGTCGAGTGAAAACCTTTCTTTTTAAATTAATATTTTCAAACATTTTTTTTTTTATACATTTCAACGTCATTTCAACAGCACGTAAATATTATTACATTATGATTCAGGACAAAATCAATTCAAGGTTAAATATTTGTCAATACAAATGTAAGGCCAGTATACACTATGGTCCAGTCTTGTACAAATATTTTAATCTTATTTTTCGAATAATCACTTATAGATAAATAAAAAACACAGTGGCATCTATATTAATACAATAGAGTAAACATAAAATGGGTAGCAACTAGGCTTACCTTTCGTTTCATCGCTTTCGTTAATTTAAACTCGAATAATAATGTAATGAGAATTTTGGAAAAAAAAAAAAAGAAAATAATAACAATAAAAATACAAACACATTTGATAATCACTGAGAGGCTAAGACTAACTCGACTTTTAGGAAGGTGGTATAGATAGCTAGGGGAAAGCAACGCGGCCGAAATGAAAATGAAGTGAAGTGTTAATTACGTATTGGATGCGATCGTAAATCTGCTTGAGCTCCGCGTGAGCTGAGATTTAAACATTTTTTCTTTCAACTCGTTTTGCCCGTAAATATGTATAACAGTGAGATAATCAAATGAAAATTCTATGTAACGGACCTTTATAGAATATCGTGTGATTAACAATGTTGATTGTGTAGTAAATTTTTTTAAGACAATTTACTATATACCCGTGTTAGTTTTATAATTGTTGACGAATTGAATTATAAAATATGTTTAACAAGTTCTCTTTAAACTTAGGTTTTAAGGAGTTGAAAGCTAAATAAAGTCGTAGTTTTAAGGAAAAATTGTGCCTTTAACGTACTACCTAGTGCAATTTATTTATCGTTAAACTTGTAAGCCTTTCCTCACACATGAAGGATATTTTAAATAGATACACTGTACGAGCTTTTAACAAGAAAACCTCGAACAGTTTTTATTATTAACAACAGAATATAACGTGATCGATACAATGAGTTTATTCACAGTGGGCAAACGTTTGAAGTAAAAAGTTTATATCTCAGCGCATGCGTCCCTGTCGGACGATTTACATGGCAAGCAATACAAAAAAGAAATTTTTTTAGTCGTGATAAAGAGCGGATATAAAGATTGACGAATAAAAAGTGCGCGTATAAGTATGGAGCAAAGAGCAGCTTTAGGAAAAAAATATACGAAGCATATATATATATATATATATATATATATATATATATATATTAATATACGATTAAACATTAAGACGCGTCGCGTACACGATTGAATAGATAATAACGATTGTGAATTTTATGAAAGAAGACAAAAAATTCATAGGGTCTATATAATATATATCCATATGCGCGACTTTCGTGATGCAGGTGTGCCAGCTAAGCGATTATTGTTTTTATCAATATCTGTTAAACTTGTCACTGTTAAATTTTTTTTCTTTCGTATACTTTTTTGCTTTACTACATGATATCAACATACGTGCGATTCTCTTTTCTAAAAGTCAAAGAGTCATAGTCAATAATATATAATATGTACGTGTTATGAACGTTGAGTGATTGCCCGTACGCTATTAACCATTTTGTCTACGATATTTCGCAATCCTGGCATTCTTGCTGAGCGACTCGTCAGTTATATAGCCCCCTTGCCCACCCGTTGAAAACACCTTGATAATATTTCACAGTAAAATAAAATACAAACCCACCCGAGAGAGGTAAATTACGAGGCTTACAAAGCAGACTGTACTATTGGATATAGATTCTAATATATGTATATATAGAACATATATATATATACATACGCAATAATAATTATAAACAAAATTTGGAATAAAAAAGCATAGTTTATTATATCTATATTACATTCTCGCGAAAGAGAAGTAATTAAAAATAGAGAGTAGATAAAAAATCGCGAGAATATAAGAGTGTAATGAATTAAATCGAATAATACAACTATGAGCGCCCACGCGTTGCGATTACATGTATCAATACGGTGGAAAGAGTGCATTATTACATTATATTTCGGTTATTATTTGAAAAATGATGATCTTCATTAATATCATTATTGAGTGTCACTTTTAATTATTATTTTTCTTACTATACATTATATATCAACAAAAATTATATCCTATATATTTTAGCCATAGTTGGTAATTATTATTATTACTTATTAACGTCGTTGCAAAAGTTGTGAGAAAAAAGCGATGCGTCAGAAAACGAGGATGATACAAACGTGAAAATGTCTGAGAAAAAAAAATGATAAACCTATGAACTCAATATATCATGAAATTTTTTAATGACACGAAAACAAATCATGAAGAAACATGTATGGATACGTGTGTGTTTGAATATACATGGGGTTAAAGTTTTCATTTTTTACATAAGTGTATGCGTGTGTGAGAGGGTGAAAAAAGATGAATAATCAAACATGATGACGCTACTGGTGATGAAAGACAGGTTAAAATTGTTAACAAGTTTAATTCGAGCGGGATAAGAGCGTTTCATTGTTGTATCTTTAAATGCGACACGGTAGTTGTGATCCCCGGTTTGGTGCCTTTATATAAGCGAAAATAAGCAACAAAAAAAAAGACAAAACGTTTTACTGAAAATAAAAAAAATTAAGAATAAGAAACACATGTGAGAATTTTTACAAGAAAAAAAGCGACAGAAGATTTAAAAGCTTAAAAAATTATTGTTATTGTGAAAATCGCGATCTTGCGCACGATCGCAGAAATCCAGTGCCAAATAAGTGAGACCTTATATCGCGTTATTGCAAAAGTGGGTTGTTTAAAAGTTGAAAATAGAAAAAAAAAAAAAAAAACCGTGACTCAACAAAAAAATTATAGATGAACTTTTTGTCGAGGAAAAGCTAAAGAATTGCGAGAATGTGTTGGTACGAGAGGAATATTATGTGAGAGCTATGAAAAATTCGAGAGATAAAGAGATGACGACGAGTCTTTTTCTGACGCTGGGTAGAATTTAGTATATTTTATATGCACTGATTGTTTGATTATGACTATCGATAAAATAAAAATCAAAAACGAACGGTGTTCAATAGATCATAATTGTCGAATTGTTTTATTATTCGTATAATACATAACATGATTCTCGCTCTGCTGACTGCATTTTAAAATTAAATTTTTTTTTTTTCATCCGTAATGCCACCAGTCGTTTCTTTTTTGTTCATTTGCGGTAAACTTATTTTTTGTGTACGTACATAAATTTTTTTTTCTATTTACACCATTTATGAGAAAAGGATAAATAAAGCATTATTTTTAGTTTTTTTTTATTTGAAACCAAATATTAATGCGTTCTTTTTTGTTTTTCTTTTTGCGAATGCAAAACAGAAGCTAATTACTGTGTACCTAGTTTTTATGATTTTGATTGTAATACCTCCCCAAGTCAATTTGTTGAATTTTATTTTGTCATTTGTAATAGGCGTACCTTATATATTATATTTTTAGTTGTTTCGTTTTAGTCAAATTTATTTTTATTAATGTAATTTTTTCGAAAGAAAAACATAACCACAAAGTCATGATCCAATAAAATATATTGTAAGTTGTACAGCACTGTGTTTCATCATATTTCCACACTGATGCAGCGTGCGAGCCTTTGTTTGTAATCAAAAAGTCTTATTTTTTATTTGAAAATCAACAGTTATGCCTTTTGTTTGTAACTTATTAAGCTTTTATTTAAACATCATTATGTCTGTTTGTTTGTTTTGATAAACTAATTAACTCTACGTCATATTTCTTCAATACTTAATAGACATTAATTTCATTTGAAATTGTACGTTTGCACTGTGCTAGAAAAATAATTTCTAAACACACAAAGGAATAAAGTCACACAAGCCAGTGAGATTATGAGACTAATGAAGCTTCTTGCAAGGAAGAATTTTACCGACTAATAAGCATTTGAATAACACAGAGACAAGGTAATTACGACAGCTTAACAAATCTAAATGTTTATTTACATTCTATTTTTTTTTTTGTATTTAGCGTGGAAATGTAGTATTTTTTTTTTTTTGCCTTGAAAAATATTACGCGCATTGCGGTTAAAATCACAACAATTTAGAAAGAATTTTAATAATCTTGTATGTTTTATTATTAAAAATCAAGCTTATCAAAATTCTTGAGTAGATTTTCACGTATATTCAAATACCGAATTTCTGTATAAAAATTCCACAAATATAATTTTTGTTCCATGTTGCACAAAATTTATTTTGCATATGCTATGATGGATTTAGTGTTCTATGTTTTGACTTTTATATATATAACGTATAAATTAATTTTAACGAAAATTTTTAGTTGTTTCATGTATAAAATATTAATATTTATATTTGAGTCAGCAGAAAAACCGAGTGATTTTCATTTTTCGCGTGAGAAAATTGAAAAATCCTCTCGATAAAGATCTGCTGCGCCATCATGTAGCGTTGAGTCTTCTACAAGTAGTTAACTTAGCCAAAAATTATTTTTATTAAATTGTCGTTTTTATTCCTTATGTAGATGTAATGTTTGCGCCAGTTTCTTGACAAGCTTTCAAACTTCTGATTTTGTTCCACTGCTTAAATATATTCAATGTCCAATCATTTATTAATATTGCCTGCTCTTGGATGTTTTCTGCTTAATAAAATCAATTTATTGCAAATCACTTGTGCATTTGTAAATAATCATATTTATAGAAATAACAATTTTTTACTTAATCAGATTTTTGCAACGCTTGGCTGAATTAATAACGAATATTTTTTTTATAATTTAAGTTTTGTTTAGCGTTTCGCTATACGCCCGTACAAGAGCCATTTTTATTTGTAAAGAATTAAACTTGATAAGCGCAATAAACAATTTATTATTTGTATCTATAAAAGTGTATCATCATTTGTTTTGCATGTTAATTACACATATTGTTGTTTTTATTGCTATATGCATACAAATAAATTTGGAGAAAAGAAAATACAAAAATTACGACGAACGGAAAGGCAGTATCGTGGACGGGAAAATTTTTGATTACATTTACACACAAACTGAAAAAAAATATATTATAAAATATCATCTACAGAATTATACGCGAGTAAGAAACAGTCATTAAGTATACATCAAGCTGATTGTTTGTTTGTGCCTTGTTAATGTAGATTGATGACTTGAATATAAATGAATTTCGAACTATTAACAGAGTATCAAATTAGAAAAATAATGTCATTCACCTAAAAATTGGTGTTTGAGCTTAAGCTAAATAATAATTGAATTGTAGGAGTTTGCTTCCCCTTTAGCATTACATAATATGATACATATCTGTGTTCGTGTTGTAGTGCACCCACCCGAAATATTTTTTCTTGTTTTATTTTCACAGCTTTCCTTTTTTTCTGTAAATAGGCAACTATTATATTTTGTGCTCTAATTTATAAATATTACTTTGATATAATGTGTATGTGTACATATGCATATATATATATATATACATATATATCTTGTACTTTACGCGTAACGCGTATAAACAATGATGATTTGCACGGGAACACGTTGTCGCGCGATTTATTAAAGAATGGTATAATTTTAATTGGTTATTTTTATTTTTGAAACCACTTCTTTCCTAACCTCAATTCCTATTCCCATATTTTTAATTTTATTTAAGTTTATCTATGTATCTGTTGTTGATTTGTAGTTCAATACTTGATACGTATGACAGTTATTATTTGCTTACATTTAAGTATATTTATTATTATTATTATTATTAATCTATATGAATTTGAATGAATATTTTGCATGAGCTGTCAGTCACATATTGAATAGGTACATTACATTAATTAGCATCGTACATAAATAAATTTTTTTAAGCAGCTTATTCAAAAGATGACTCACGCTCATTAGCGAATTTTAGTTGTCAATGTTGGATGTGATGTTGTTTATAGTTTTAATTTTACATGATTGACCATTATTCGTTAAAACGTCACATTTTGTTAGCAAATTTGGTTCGCACGATATAGCTATTGCGATAAAAGTTATTTTTTGCTAAATTTTTTTCCAAATATAAAAATTCTACTACTCACTTTGGATTATCATGAATGTATTTTAGCACTTCCACAAAATCCTAATGCAATCTCCTAAACGAACTAATCGATGTAAATTTTCCGTCTTGCAGATTTCACGCGATCGTCGTCGTGTAGCAGCAACAGCAGCGTCAAGTCGGACATCTCGGACAAGTCGCGGGGTCTCAGTACACCGGAAAAGTCGACAACGCCCTCGGCCCAGCAGCAACAGCCGCCTTCAAACGAGTCCTCACCCCGTGTTACCCCGAGCAACATTAACAATAACAATAATAATCCGTCGACCCCACCCACACCCTCTTCGAACACGAAAAACAACAATAACAACAGTAGCAGCAACGGCAGTAGCACCAACAACAACAGTATTGCCTCGACGCAGAGCGGCAACAGTAGCACGACTTCGACAGCGTCGACGACGACGAGCACGAGGACGACGACAACTACGACGACGCCGACGACGAGGAGTCCGTCCCCGCGCTCGAGTTCACTGCCCCGTGGAGTCATCTCAACGCCCTCGAGTCAGCAGACTCAGTCTGGCGGCGCTATGAACGCGCCGGCCGGCCGGCAGGTGCCCAAACGGCGCATGCGCCGCAAGACGGCTTCGCAATCCCAAGATCCGGCCGAGCAGCTCACGGAAATGTCGGTGCGCGGGCTTAACCTCTTTCGCTACGCCTCGATATCAGAGGGCGTCTACCAGTGCACCGAGTGTGCCAAGGTCGACATACAGAAGACCTTTAAGAACAAGTATAGCTTCCAACGGCACGCATTCCTCTATCACGAGGGGCACCAGCGCAAGGTATTTCCTTGTCCCGTGTGCAGTAAGGAGTTCTCCAGGCCCGACAAAATGAAGAACCACATGAAGACTGTGCACGACTGCTTTATGCCCAAGGACTGCGTCAATCTTCCCTTTGGCTTTTATATGCAGCCCTAACTTTGAATCATAACGTACTTTCTCTTTTTCCTTTTTTTTTTTATTTATTTTTTTTTCCATGGTGAGTGAGTAGTGTACTGAACTTACACTTTTGCGGTCTTCGTCGTTCTTTCAATTGAGTAGTACTTTTATTTTTCACCGAGACTGTGGTTTTTTTCTCCCCTTTACTCGTGCGTTTGGCTCTGTCGGGGTCGACGGGTGTTGGCAATCTAATAAGCTGCACTGACTCCGATAACTCACCTTGGATTATTATTACTATTATTAACATTACTACTCTTCAAATTCGCGGAGGGATTCGGAAAGATTCTTTGTTGTCGAGGTTTCGATCGTTCGACTTGAAACAATCACGGGAATGATGTATGTGTGTGGTTTATAGTTTGATAAGCGCGTTCATGTGAATATCCATCCGATTTAATTTATATACTACATTGTATTTTTCTAAATAACTCTTTTACGCACTTTTTTTACACGCGTTACGAGATGAAGTCATTCAAATTGTAGGTCTTTACAAATTAAAGTTTCTCATTTTTCAATTGAAGAAATTTTATTGTATTTTTCATTCTAGGTGAACAATAATTATAAGAATCTTTTTTCTAAATTCCGGCAATTTTTGTAAAAGTTATCCTGTCTTAATTTTTTAAAATATTGCCGCTCCACATTGATACAAGTATTTATTAGATAGTAAGAAAGTATTTATTTATGTTTTGAAAATTATTAAGATTAAAAAATATTTGGCGTATTTTCAAAATTTATATTAAATAGAGCGGCAACCCATATTAACGTGGACTGTAGACATTTTATGGTGCAAATGAACAATTAATGTGTTTTGTTTTCCGATAACAAAGAATTTTCCTCATCAGTCCAACATTCATATATTATAATATAATTTATAATTAGAAAAAAATAATCAGCATTCACGCTGTGCCTTAAAGACATTTCATAATTCTTCCACACATTTTCTGATCGATCAAAACAAATTATCAATCTTAACGAGACAAATCGTAAAACAGACAGCGACACTGTGATCAGATGTAAGGGACTCGACAGTATTTTTTGTTTCGTATGATTATTTTTTTTATTAAATGTAAAGCAAGAATTTTTGCACTTTAAATAAAACGCGTCTTAGGGTGTAAGAGAATAGTGTCTTGATAATTTCTTCGTGGTTGAAAAAAAAAAAAAGGAAAACAGATCGACGGGAATAGATGCAATACGATAATGTATTTATAAATAAAATAGCTGAGTATAATTATGCAGGATATGTAAAGCTATTTTGTGACGATTGGCTTTCAGGAGATGTATGCCTTTTTCCTGCTGCCTGTCATTTTCTTTCCTTTTTATACTTAATTCGTATCACTGCGTCTTTTCTGTGGATGATTAATTTTTTGTACGTAATTGCGCAAATTTTTTTGTACAGATGAAACGATTTTTTTCATCCTTGTGTTATTTAATAATATTAAATAGCCTGAAGCAATTCCAAATTAAGTTATTAAGATTGAAAAAAAATACATATCCACTTTTGCCTTATGCGATACATGAATAAATAGATAAATTTGTGTTATTGTTATATGTGTATACATTAATAAGAGAATCGCTTAGGATCTTTGCGACAGTTGACACTATTTTTTGATTCTCTACATTACATTGTTTTATGTGAGGATATTTGTACATGCATTTTATCAAACAAAAAAACACATCTTCCTTAATTTCAATAAATGATGAAACCCAACGGTGCGCGCAATAAACAAACCATTTATCAAAGTAGAAAGTATTTCAAAGGATACATATATGTTTGTATATTTATGCATACATTACAATTTATATGAGACATACATACAAATGTATGAATTTACAAAAGCTCGCGAAAAGTTATAAAGTCGTGAGAGATTATGAGAGAATCAATCCTTGTAGCAAAAAGCAGAAGTTTTTTGCAAGTGGATGAAACGGAAGCTATAACAGCTACAAAAATAAAATATTAAAAATTTATTTATGTATAAGTGTGAAAGATAATAATTAATAAAGCAACTTGGGTGTATATATATACAAGAATCGACCACTCGATTGTAGTGGACATAGATATGTACAGACCTTTAAATCGATTGTATTATAGATGTAATAGTTTATTCTTCATCTATTGCTCCATTTATTATTATAATTATAATTATTACTTTTAACATTACTATTTTTATTTTTCTGTTACGATTACCGCTATTATTACATAATATATTGTAGTTGCAAAGGTATAAAATACTGTATAATTATATTTACTATTACTAATTGTTGTAAGAGCGCACAATTGCCTAAACGAATGCATATATGAAAATTAACGTATGGATATACGTTTACGTGGATTATTTGCAGTATAAAAATCGATGCCGAGTCGCACAGTTTAGTTTAGTCGAACCCAAGTGCACAAATTTACTGAGTGTTGATTATAATATGCCTAAGAAAATATTGAAAGAAATTTATTATTGTGTGTTTGATATATATACATTATCATAATATTTATCTCTGTTTCTCAACGGAATAAAAAAACCTTCCATTTTGTTTTGTGTTTCTACATCAATATTTGTTTATTCATAATTGGTGATACATGAAAAAAATTTAAAAAACAACTGATGACGTAGACACATTGTTTGTTGGTTATTGACGTTGATTACTTTTTCTCATTAAATTCTTTTGGGGTGTTGGGAAGCACAATTTTTTCTATTAAAATTCTTATCAACAAAAATGGACAAAATGTATAACGATTACAAAAAAAAAATAATTAATAAAACAATCGCAGTCGTTTCGAAAATGATTCGCAAACGTCTGAGTTCGATGGTAATGTAATAATTTCCTTTTTAATGATTTACGTTGTACAGTACTGCAATGGACTCCTATTAACATCCTAATCGATCCGAGAGCAGTATTGGTCTTCTGCATTGTTATTATTGTAAGAGAATTTGTGCGCATATGTCAAGTTGGCGAGAGAATGTGTGAGACATTTTTTTTATAACTAAGAACTTATATAAATTCGAGAAAAAAGAATTTATTTAATGGTTAAAAAAGAGCAAATATATTATATTTACGTATTACGGCGACGTGTTTGTACACGCGTAGTCTTCCACGAACTTTGAAAGCGCCATTTTTTGTCTGGAAAAAAAGTTGCACCTATTTAAGAACAGTAGTTTAAGTGCTTGTGCTGCAAGAGTAAAATAATTATTTACATTTGATTATTTAAGATTATTGAATGATTATTTAGAAATTATAAAATTAGGTGTTGATTTTATAATTAAATGTTACTAACTGGTACAAGACATTATTTAAATAAAAAGCTTATTCTAAAACTTAAAATTTTTTTATATTGTGATATCATTTTTTTTAAACGCAACAATTTAAAATTCTCAGATGATTGCCACATTCTTACAGAATTGTTAAACAATGCATTTGTAACGCTTTGTTTGAAAACGCTCTCGAAAAATTATTAGAATCATCACAAATATTTTGATTCACTTACATAGAAATATTTCAAGATTCTCATGATTCTTTATCCAATTAAAAAAAATACGCCTTCAAAGTTATTAATGACAAGGATAATATGGATGTAAGTCGCGTCAATGTTTTTATAAAATTGTTGAATTTTCCTGCGTGCTCAAATACATGTATATATTCTATAAATTTATCGACTTTATAACTAAACAAGAAAGAATAAAATGTTCATTATATTAATCTATTCTATTTACTAATGAAATTAAAACCAGTTTATATACTTGCACCTCAAAAATTTATCAGATTCCTCCTTATCTCTATCACTTACATTGTTAAATACTATTACTCCAATCATTAAATACTTGTTTCATTTTAAATTGAGAAAAAAAAGAATAAAACCGTACGCTAGGCTCAACATAATAAGTGACGAAATTTTTGTGAGGAGTTTAACGTCGTCAGCTTATGCACATACAATGATTTTTATAAGATTGATATGTTTTATCATCACATGTATGTACATTACTGCTATTTTCAATGGTTTCACGTTGCCTTCAATAGTTATTACTTTGAATGTATTATTTAAACATTATAAAAAGTCACCCATTTCATTCCTTGCCTAATTATTTTACAATTTTTATACTACCTACCCCAAAAGAGCGAAGAAACTAATAGAGAATAGTGTACACAACTATTACATAAGTAAATAAAGAAATATGTCTAAGAGAAATACAAAGTGATTAAGCTGTAGTTGTTGTAATGTCACAAGACACCTACATTCATTTATTGTTTATGTATACGTTATACAAAAAAATGCACCAGCACACGATTAAATTTTGTTTTTTGGTTCAGTGGCAACAGTTGTTACGATACAGTTGACTGCTGTAATTTAGAACCAACAAGTTTCATTGTTTTTTATTTACTTATAGTAAGTGCTTTCCATCATATATTTTTTTCACAGACAATGTATATTGCTGTGAGACGAGAAAAATAACACATTTATGTATACATTTTATTTGCTATGCTATAAATAAATTGATTCCTCATATACATATTATGTTTTACATAGCAAACGCTATAATAGATATATCGATATATTATTAACTGAAATAAAAAATTAAATGATACAGCGTTGCACGATTAATATTTAATACTTTGTGAAAATGACGCTATTGTTGAATACATATAGTAATACGAGAAACTAAAAGAGAATAATTTTTTAAAACTAAAACACAAATATAAAGCACACAATATAGTATAGAAGAGCTGTGCCAGCTTCTATCGTCATTACATTATACAAATCGTGTCTCACAAATAGTAATTACACGCATTGTTGCGAGTTACAACATTAAAATAAACAAACGGTGCCTGGTGGCGATGCTGACAACAATAATATAAAGATAATAAGAATATGCACTATCTTGTAATAATTAATATTATATATTTATATATTTGTTTTTATCGAACCGTAGTTTCTTTGTAACTCTTTGTGATATACACTGCAAAATAGTCTATCCGAGCGAGTGATTCTTGCGCATGTAATAATGACCACATCCTTATAATTATTTGAAAAAGAAATATATGTGTAAAGAGAGACGTGAATTTTTGAGTTTTTTAGTAAAAAAAAAAAAAAAAAAAAAAAAAAAAAAAAAAAAAAAAAAAAAAAAAAAAAAAAAAAAAAAAAAAAAAAAAAAAAAAAAAAAAAAAAAAAAATCACACTAACAATATACTAACGTCCCAAAAAATGACTCACGATCGGCACGATCCAACTTTTCTGTTTCGCAGGTCACCACAACCGCCACCACTTACCAAGCCTACCTAGCGACACGACTTTTGAGATCTGCGGTTCGACGCCCCCTGAGTCTAGCAATCAAACTTCCTATCAGCACCAGTCAAACAACGAGTTCACCTGCGAGGACGAGCCCGACGACTCCGACTCAAGCTCCACCTCGAACCTTATGATCAGCGAGTCGAGTAGCGACCGGCGAGCAAACGCCCACACCGCCGGCCGGCACAACTCGAAGGCCGCACCGAAAAACTCGCCGTCCTCGCCCTCGGCGGCAGTAATAAAAAACGAGGCTGCCCACTTTCCCAAATCGGTCGAACTGCACCAGCTGAGGCCGAGCGTCACCAAAGCTACCGAGGCTACGACGATCACGACGGTGCCGGCCGGTGCCGCGACAGAGCCGGCCGGCGGCGAGCCTGAGCGCAAGCAGGTTGGTTGGAACCCAGCGGCACTTAGGCCGCTGCCCACTACGGTCATAGGTCGTGGGCGCAACAGGCGCGTCGGGGGTGTCAGGAAGCGTACCTTTCTCGAGTGCGCCCGTACAGCCAGCTGTTGGGGCTCCACAGGGAGCCTCGTCGGGAAATATTTTACGCCGAATATCAGACCGAGGATCTGAAGGGACTGCTTTTTAGGGGGTGGTGATTATATATAGATAGCTGAATCGTATGAACTGTTGAGTAGCCGTGTCATTGTTTTTGTAGTTATTTGATTGAGCAAAGGTATCGTGCAATGATGATAATAGCTTTGAGGGATGTTCGTAGTTTGAGTAAATAAGAGCTGTGATCGATGAGCCTTCGTGGTAAAATATTTCATTCGAAAGAAAGATAATGGACATCAGGAGGCCCTCACGAAGTACCAATGCCAGTATTGATGTTTTGATTCCGCGATTGATAAGAAACGGTTGAAACGGTTAATTAAACATACAGCTGATGAATTTTCATGTGCGCTAATTTCAGAGTTTTTTCACTCTTATATCATATATATATATATATATATATATATATATATATATATATTATATAATCGTTTAGATGATCGTTTACAATCATTATATTTCGAATATAAACGAGGGATATAAGATTCTAGTCATTCTAGTGATCCATAGTTAACCAAACTACTAGTCAATTTGTTGGTGAATCAGTTAATTTATTCGTTAGATTACATTGTTAGATAGAGCATTAATGATTTATAATATGGGTATAGTTATTACAGTTTGATTACAGATATTGGTCCAATTAGTTTGTAATGTTGAAATATTTATGTCTCATTTTAAATGTTAGTCGGGTTTTTGATGATTTTAGAGAAATATGTTGTATAATTAAAATCGTCACGGCATTGTATTGTGCGAAAACAAATAATGATGCGCATTATATTTGCAGTGTCGATTATATTACTTTGAATGTTTAATGTTTATAC
This sequence comes from Copidosoma aretas, assembly GCA_030522625.1. Classification (NCBI taxonomy): domain Eukaryota; kingdom Metazoa; phylum Arthropoda; class Insecta; order Hymenoptera; family Encyrtidae; genus Copidosoma; species Copidosoma aretas. Next base: position 2,203 of record JAPYYV010002381.1, on the reverse strand, counting down.
AGAGATTCATGTTTCATTTAAATTATTCAAGATGTGTTCAAAATTGACTGTGTCATGAAAGAATCATTAATATAGATTCGAGTATACTTATTTTTGGTGTGTAAATCCACACGGGTATTTATGATATAATACTTAATTCGTGTATTGGTCGACTGCGTTTCAATGATATTGAATATTATTGTTTTGTTTTTTTAACATGGAAATTAAAAAAAAAGACCAAACAGAAGACTGATTTATCGAAAGATATAGAACTGCCCTTTCACGATTGTTCGATACAAAACGATTGATCAAACTCCGTCACGCATTATACACACTGAAAATTTATTCACACGAGAACACGTGAATATTGTTACCTTAACCTGGACCATCACACACGCACGAGAAAGCAAAATCAACCACATGCGCGCGAGAAAAAAAAAAAAAACGAAAAAACAACAGCACCCCATCCAAAACAAGTGTTCGCACGCACCCGAGAGTAAGACGGATTGTTGTTTGTTTGTTTTTTCCCTGCTCGCAATCAGCTCGCGGATTACCAAATCCAAAAGAACGGCTCGGTGGTGTGCAAGCGGTGCGGCGAGGTCCTGCCGTCCCGCCGACACTGGTACCGTCACAAGTACCGCTTCCACCTGTCCGCGCCGTCCTCGGCCGCAGCGGCCGTCGCGGCGCAGCACGAGCCCCAGCAGGCCCCGGCGCCCCTGTTCACGTGTCACAGCTGCAACACCTACTTCAAATCGCGCAAGGGCTACATCGGCCACCTGAGCTCCCAGCACAGCGCCGACGACGCGGACAACGACGACGAGAGCCGCGAGGAGCCGGCCGCCACCGCGGTCAACGGCAAAGCCGCGGTACCGGCCGCGATCGCCGGTGCAGGCAGGAAACAAACGACAGCCCGCAAGCCTGTAACTCATGCCGATGTAAGCGTCGATGCCGTCGACGGTGATGACATTACCTATATTTATGCACGATAGGACGATTGTTAGTTCTTTTTTTTTTTTTTTTCTTCTCGGGCGCGTGTGCGGGGTGTTTTTTTTTTTTTCCTTCTCTCGCGCAGTTCGTCACGCTTTGCTTTGTGTGTCTACTCGCATCATTGAATTATTTTCATCGTTGTTTGGGATGGAGCGAATTCTTTTCATGGTTCACACATACACTACATTTTTGTACATAATACATCTTATACGCATCGCTCATGTCCGATCGTTCGGCATCTTATTATATGATGTGTGGTTACACCATGACATTTTGTTGCCTTCAAATCTCATCGTGTTATGATTATTGCATATTTTTATTATTATTATTATAGCGCATTTTTTGTGTATGCCATGTATACTTACAACAATGCAATGCTTGTGCGTAAGGATTGCGCTCGCCAGTATTGCGTTTTGATTTATATATTTATGTATGCATTATTTGTTGCATAGATGCATCGAAACATTGATTATTTATGAATAACTGTGTGCACCCTTTCATTGAATGTCACGCAAGAAAGCCAGATCCTAATGAATAGTAGATTTTTCATACACATTCATATATTATACATCTTGGGTATATTATATAGCCTAGTCAAATTGATGTTGTGAAAGAACACGCCATGTTAAACAAAAAAGAAACGAGCGGTTCCGTTGTATATCTTATTAAGTATGCATAATTGCCAAGAGGCAAATAATATTTCGTGCATCAGAGCACTTTAGAGCGGAAGATGATTGTTCCTGTGTTCATACATATTTTATATTTAATTAGTACAAGTATTTTTACGCTGATTTTTCAATGTCACTGTTCTGTAATTAGTAAGTAGTATCTGGTCTCTTTGAACCTGGCTGTTTTACGTAAATGCATTTGTCCGCTCGATTTAATGCTTATAGCTCGCCATTTTGTTAATAAAATGATTTTTATGAAAAAAACCAAAAATAAGATAAAATTGCTGTGTTGTTTTGCATTGATACATACCCTATATTTTTTCTTGTTACTATTTTTCAGTCTTTTTTTATTCACGCATGATATTTAAATATTTCCGAAAACTTGACGTTTTCGTTTCTAGCACGATTTTTCATGCGATCCTCTTTGAAAAAAAATTAGTAGATTACGTACGAGTTTGGAAAGGCTTAGATTTGCGGCCCGAGCCGAAGGCGAGGGACGTAACGAGGTCCGTAAAAAAGCCTTTACGAACGAGTTGCGGAATCTATTTTTCCACCTAAGAACCAAAATC
>JAPYYV010002380.1:0-36065 GCA_030522625.1 Copidosoma aretas | reverse complement strand
TCGTGTTCGTCTGTGGCGCAGATCGCTAACAAGCCACACTGAAGAGTCCAAGTTGGCGATCTGGGACGAAACGAATCTTCTTCTTCCCTTCGATTCCTCGCCTTTTTTCCTTTGGCTCCGAGCTTCTCAAGTGAAGCCGCCAAGTACGAATTTCAACAAGCGTTGAACTTGCTTGGTATGGAGTAACGCGTATACATGTGTGGGTGTAATTTTAAAATTACACTCACACATACGTCAAATTAAAAATAATATTAATATTTGTTTATTAGTTTGACTGTAAGACCGATATAAATATCTGTCTTCTTTCAATATAATAGCATCACTTACAGCCTTTGCTTTTAAACAAAGTTATTAGGTAACAGCGAGTAAATGCAAAAAGAATCAATTGAATTATTACGAAAGTAACAAGATAACCTAGATTCCAAACTTTTTAACTAAGCTACACGGAAGACTCCGAGTTAATAATACGAAATTTAAAAAAATTATTACAAAAATAACTAGAATACCTGAATCTCAATCTTTCTAACATAGTTCTTTGGAGATCAGCAAGGTCATTATCAGTATTACAATAAATTATTACAAAATTAACAACATAGCTTGAGTCCCGTGCTTTTTAGCCCGGTAACGTAAAGAAAGGCCAGTAATTATTTTAATTAAATCAACCAATATAGAGAAAACAACATAATCAGAGTCAAGAGATTTTAAACGCAGTAACTCAGAGAACATGAGTTTTTAATTGATAACTTATAAAATAAATATAAAAATAACAACATAACTTAATCAGCAAAGTGATAATATAATATATAAAAATATCATCATAAAATTACCATGATAATTTAAATCCTAAGCTTTTTAATCCAGTAACCGAGGAGACAGTTAGTTATTGAAATAATAAACAAATAAATTATCATGAAAAAACAAGACAATTCTTGTTCCAAGCATTTAATCTCAGTTTCTTAGTACACAGCGAGTAAATTATATAATAGATGAATAAATGATAATAAAAATTGAAAGGCAGCTTGAATCACAATTTTTGTTACCCTTTAATTTAGAGGACAGCTAGTTATTAATCAGTATACTGATAAATTATTACAAAAATAACAACATAACTTATATCTTAAGCGTTTTAACCCTGTAACCCAGGGGGAGCGAGTTCATGATAGATAAGCTAATAAACTATCATCTAAATAGTAACATTACTTAAATCCTAAGCTTCTTAACACAGTTTCCTATTAGACAGCAAGTCAATATTTTAATTGAACATTTATGATAAAGTAACTCCATTATCTACAACAAGAAAACGGGGAGGTATTAATCAATAAACTGATAAATAATTATAAAGATAACAACATAACTTGATTTCCAAGCTCTTTAGCCGTGTTACTAAATTAACAGCAAGTCTCTATTAGATGAACAAATAGATAGTGATAAAATTAACCAAATAGCATTGATTTCGAGCTATTTCACCCAGTAAACCGGGGGACGGCAAATAAGCAAAGTAATATACTTAGTTATAAAAATGGTAACATAACTTATATCCTAAGCTCGTTGACCCAGAAACCCAAGGGACGGAAGATTGATATTTAAACTAAATTAATTAATATAGAAGTAACCAGATAACCTTAGAATGAAACATTTTAAATTTTTAACTTGAAAAACATCGAGACAATAATCGATGAAGTACTAAAATATTCAAGAGATAACAACCTAGCCTAATCTTTAAGCTTTTTAGCCTAGTTACCGAAGTGACAGCAAGTTTATACTAGAAAGACTAATAAATAATCATAAAACATCAAAATACCTTTGATTCCGAAATATTTAGGCCAGTAACCAAAGCGACGGTAAGTTTATATTCTAATAAACTTAATAATTATAAGAATAACAAACCAACTTCATCACTAAGCTCTCTAAAACCGGACCCGAAAAATAGCGAGATAATATAAAAAGCATGAAATAAATTTTTATAAAAATAACGACATAACCTAAAGTCCGAACTTTTGAATCACCTAATCCGGGTAACAACGAGTCTATAATGTAATTAATAAATCAACCATCCTTAAAGTAACAAAGTAACCTAAATCACAAGTTTTTTAACCAACTAACCCGGGGTCAGAGAGGTTATAATATGATGATTAAAAACATTATGATGAAATAAATAAAGTAATTAAAATCGTAAGCTTCCTCATTCGGTAACCCAGAAGACAGTGAGTTATCAAGATGATTGATAAATGAATTATCATAAAAAGAACAAATAATATTAATTCCAAGCATTTTGACCCAGTATCCTGATGGACAGCGAGTAAATTATAGAATAAATAAATAAATTATAATAAAAAAAAATTTAACCGAAATTTTAATCTTCTTACCACAGTAATTTTAAGGTCAGCAAGTTAGTAATCAACATTCTAATAAGGTATTACAAAATGAGCGACATACCTTTAGTCTTAAGCTTTTAAACCCAGTTCCTCGTGGTACAGCAAGTTTATAATAGATGAAGACATATATAATCATACAAAAAGCATTAAGACCTAAATTCTAAGCTTTCAGACCCAGTTTTCTAAATGACGTCGAGTTATTCGATGGATTATATCAATTAATATTTAAATATCCACATAACCTGGATCCCAAGCTTTTTAACCGAGTAAATCGGAGGTCAGCGATTAATCAATCGGATAAAAATAGAAAATTATCAAAATAAAAACATTTTTCAATCTTAAAGCTTTTTGAGCTAGTAATTTGACGGACAGCGAGTGTTTATCAAATGAACTGATGGATTATAGACAAATTAACAAAATAACTCTAATCCTGATTTATGTTGCCTAGTTAGTATACCGGGGAAACAGCAATTTCATGGCTGATAAGCCAATAAATCAGTTTAAAAAAAACAACATAAATCAATTCCAAAGGTTTTCAAGCCGAAAACATGGAGTATGGCATATTTATGATGGATTAACTGATAAATAACTATGAAAATAACGACACAACTTAGTTTCCAAGCTTTTAAACCTAGCAATCCCTTGACTAGCAAGTTAACGATAGATTTACAGATAATTTTTAATAAATATATCAACATACCTAAGAACTCAAACCCTCTGGGCCAGTAACCCAGGGAATACTAGTTGATGGTAGATAAAAAACAATTATCATACAAATGACAACGAAACTTGATTACCAAACTTTTTAACCGAGTATCCCGGATAACAGATAGTTAAGATTCCATTTAAATCCATTATTATGAGATTCAAAACGTTATTTAGGTCTCAAGCTTTTCTAACTAGTCACCTAGGACATAGCAAATTTATGGTATATTAAATAAAAAAATTATTACTGAATAACTAGAAAACCTAAATCCTAATCTTTTCAACATAGTATCCAAGAAGACAGCAAGTTAGTCAACAATAAACTTTTTAAATATTGTACTATGAATATCGTATCTGGAATCCTAAACTTTTTAACCTAGTAACCGGTTTAACAGCGAGTTTATAATGAATAAACTGATAAATTATCATAAAAATAACAACATAACCTATAACTTAAGCTTTTTAACTTAGTAACCAGGGAGACAGCTAGTTGATAATAAAAGAAAAGATTATTTTGAAATAGTAACATAATTTGAATACCAAATTTTTTAATCTAGTAACCTTACGAGCTGCAAGTTATCATTTCGATCAAATTAGTTATAAAAATAACAATAAAACCTAATTGCCTAGCTTTTTAACCGGGAAACCCCGGGGATGGCAATTTAATATCATGATGAGTAAAAAAAGTATCATGAAACCAACACGATTACTTTAATCCCAAGCTTTTTAAGCCAGCAACTCAGTAAACGGCAAGATAATAATTTTGATGGATAAATCAACTATTTATTATAACAATAACAAGTTTACCGAAAGCCCAAACTCTCAAACCAAGTAACCCGAAAAACTGCAAGTTATTAGAATAATTAAAAAATTAATATAAAAAAATATAGCCCTAATCCTAATCTTTCCAACACTGATGATTGGAGGACAGCATTTTATAATCAATATACGAGTAATTTAATATAAAAATAAGATCATAACTCACATTCTAAGCTATTTAACTAAGTAACTCTGGCACAGCAAGTTTACATAAGAAACTTAATTAATGATTATACGAATAACAACATAACATGAATCCTAAGCTTCTGAATCCAGTAACCCTTTTGGCAGCAAGCAAATAATAAGTAAACAAATAAATCATTACAAAAGTAACATAAAATGTTGATTTTAAAGTCTTTTTACACAGAAATTTGGGGAAAAGAAAGTTTTTGATACATTAACTTATGAAATATTATAAAAATATCAACATAACATAAATCCCAAGCTTTTTATTTCAGTTACTCGGAGTACTGCGAGCAAATAATATTATAAATAAACAAATTAATTTTAGAATACCATCAATAAATACATTATTATAAAAAAGATAAGATAATCTAAATCCCAAGAATTTTGACCTAGTATTGTGGGGGAAAGCAAGTTACTGATAGATCAAAGGATAACTTATTATAGAAATAACATAACTTAAATGCGGAGCTCTTAAACTAAGTAAACCGCAGGACAGCTAGTATATAGTAGATAAGATAATAAATTATTAAGAAAATAACAACATAACGACAATCCTTAAATTTATAGCCTAGTAACCTGAGATACAGCAGGTACTATAGCCTAACAGCCAATACTAAAATAAGTAAATAAATTATTATAAGAATATCCAAAAAACTTTAATCACAATATTTTTTGCCCAGTAACCCAAACAACAGCTAGTTCATATTTAATTTGATTCAATTTTCATAAACTACTAATACAACTCAAATATCAAGCTTTTCGACACAGTAAGCTAGATAACAGCAAGTCATAATTTAAAGTATTAAAAAAATTACTATAATAATAACAAGCTGACCTAATCCATGAGCGTTTAAACAAAAAAACCCGGTAAACTGCGAGTTATTATCGTAATAAATACATAAATTATTATGAAAAAAAAATAACCTAAATCCAAATCGTAACGACACAGTGGCCCAGAGGACAGCGAGCTTTTAATCAATAAGCTCATAAAACAATAACAACATAACTTAAATCCCCAGGTCATTGTCCCAGTCAATTAGGGAAAGCGAGTTAATATTAGCTAAACTAATAAATTATAACAAAAATAAAAACATAACTCAAATCCTAATCTTTTAAACCTAGAAATCTAGGGGGTAGCAAATTAATATTTTGAATGAATCTGGTATCATACAAATAACTACATAACCTTAGTCTTGAGCTTTTATCCAAAAAACTTAAAGGACAGCGAGTTATTAAAATTCTAAATAAATGAAATTTAAAATTACTAAATAACCAAAATCATAAGTCTTTTAACACTAAAACAAAAAAAAACAAGTTAATTATAAAAGTATTAAAGAAATTCTTATGAAAAGAACAAAATAACCTTAAAACTGAGTTTCTTAACAAAATAACCTAGAAAACAACATGTGATTATTATATTGAATAAATAAATTATTGTAAATATAACCAGACAACCTTAATTATAAGTATCTCAACACAGTAGACTGTGACACAGCAAGTTATTAATAACACTATTATATGAATTATTATAACAATAATAAGATAAGCTAAGGCATGTGCTTTTAAACCAAAAAGCCCGGAAAACTGCACTATACATAATATAAAAAAAAAAAGACTTAACCCTAATCTTTGTAACACAGATACCTGGAGGACAGCAAGTTATTTATTAATGAACTAATAAATTATTATAAGAATAAAATCATAACTTACATACTAAGCTATTTTACTAAGTTAGCTAGGGACAGCAAGTTTATATTAGATACAATAATAAATTATTATAAAATAAGCAACAGAACATTAATCGTAAGCTTCTTCACCCAGAATACTGGGGGGCAGCAATTTAATATTGTGATTAAATCCATTATTATACAAATAACCTCCTCATCTAAATCCCAAGCTTTTTACCCCAGCAATTCGATGACCGGCAAGTTTATGACAAATTTACAAATCAATTATGATAAGTGTAATGACGTTACTTTGATCCCAAACTATATAAATTAGTAACCAGAGTAGAAAGCAGTTAATATTGGATAAATAAAATCTATTATAAAAATAACAACACTACTTTCATCCCACGCTATGTAATCCAGTATTTATAAGAGTTGCAAGTTATTATTTTTATTAAATTATTTAGTGTATAAGTAGCAACATAACCTAAATACGAGCCGTTTTGACCGAACTGACCCAGACACAGCGAGTAAATGATATAATCAATTGAAAAAGTACCATAAACCTTACAAGATAACGTAGATCTCAAATATTTTTATCCAGTCGGCCGAAAAGAGTCAAGGTAATAATAGGGTAGAAGAATATATTATTATAAAAATTACGACATAACCTAAATCTTAAGCTTTCTAACCAAGTTACCCTGAAGACAGCAACTACATCCTAGAACAAGATACTAAAGTATCATAAAAAGACAACTCAACTTGAATTCTGAACATTTTAACCCAGTATTTTAAAGGACAGGAAGCAAATTTTTTATTTAAATCCACCATTATACGAAAATAAACATAACTTGTATCTTAAGCTATTTTAACCAGAAAACCAGAAAATAACGAGTTATTAGCATATTCAATAAAAAAACTATCATAAAATAACTAGACATACTAAATACCAATCTTTTTAACACTTTCTAACTTAACTCTCAAGCTTTTTAACCCAGTAACCCGAGGGACAGAAAGTGAGTAAAAAGATCAGTGAATAAATTATAATGCGAAAAATAGTATAACCCGATTCCTTAGCCTTTTAGCCAAGTAATCCAAGGCATTGCAGCTAAAAAATAAGACAAGTAAATTAAGTATCATAAAAAGATAACATAACTTAAATTTCAAGCTTTTCAACTTCGTACACAAGACGACAGTGATGTTATATCTAATCCATATCCATTATTATAAGAATGACAACATCACTAATATCTCAAGCGATATAAACCAGTATTCTGGGGGCAGCGAGTTAATAATATTAGAAACCTAAAAGTATTCTGAAATAACTAAGAAACATCCATCATAAGCTATCCACCACAGTAGCCCAAAGGACAGCAAGTTTATTATAAAAGAATTAAGTAAATTATCATAAAAATAACAAAATAATATGAATCCTGAGCATTTGAACCCAGTATTTTAGGGGGCAGCGAGTTGTAGGTGGATAAACTAATAACTTATAATAAATATAACGACATTACTTGGATCCCAAGCTTTTCTACTTAATAACCCGAAGGTAAGCGAGTAAATAATAGATAAACTAAAAAAACACGATTTTAATAACAACATATCTACGATTCTAAGCGATTTAACCTAGTAACTTAAGGAACAGGAAGTGAGTAGGAACATAAATTATTATTAATATTACAAAAAATTTTTATTTTGAAGCTTTTAAGCCATGTATTTCGAAAAACAGCGAACTAATATTTTAAATAAATTAAATATCATAAAATAACAACGTACTTAAATCTCAAGCTTTTTAAACCAGTAACCTAGGAAGCCGCGAGTTAAAAATGTAATAAATAAATTATTACAACAATATCTAGAAAACCTAAATCATAAGCTGTTTAACACAGAAACCCCATTCCTAAGCTTTTCAGCCAAGGAGCCTCAGAGACAGCAACTAAATATTGAAACAAGTAAATTAAGTATCGTTAAATTGATAATATAACTTGAATTTTAAGCTTTTTTACTGAGAAAGCAAGACGACAGCGTTTTAATATTTCATTTGAATCTATTATTATAAGGATGCGAATACAACCGACATCCAAAGCTTTCTAAACAAGTAACTCGTAGGGCAGCGAGTTAATCATATATTAAGTAAAAAATTTTTTATGAAATATCTAGGGAATCTAAATCAAAAGCTATTTATGCCACTCACTCCAAGGATAGCAGGTTCATCATAAAAGAATTAAATAAATTATGATAAGAATAACCATGTAATCTGAATCCCAAGCACTTTTACACAGAAACTAGGAGGACAGCAAGTTCATAATAGATGTACTAATATATTATTATAAAAATAACAACATATCTTTACTCCAAAGCTTTTTAACCCGGAAATCTGGAGGACAGAAAGTTAATAATAGAGTAACCGATTAAATATTATAAAAATTACAACATAACTTGAATCCCAAGAAACACAATAACTCGGTGTACAGCGAGTAAATATTACTATAAATCAACAAATTGCTTTTAAAATATCATAAATCGGTAAAGTGTTATAAAATACACAAGATAATCTTAATCACAAGCAGTTTGACGCAGTATCCTGGGGGACAGCAAATTATTGATGGATCAAATGATAAATTATTATAAGAACCACAACTCAACTTAAATCCCAAGCTTTCAAACCCAGCACCCCGTAGACCAGCAAGATTATCATAGATTTACAATCTAATTGTGATAAATACGACACCAAAAATTAAATCCTAAACTCTTTAACCGTCACCCGTGGGAATCTAGTTATTATGAGATAAAAAGAATTATTATTAAAATAAAAATACAACCTTGATCCCACGCGATTTAATCTAGTATTCTTAAGAGCTCCAAGTTATAATTACAATTTAAGTACTCATTAAAATATATTAACTTCAACTAAATACGAGTCGTTTTAACTAAGTTAAGCATAAAATTTAAATCAATGATATAATGAATGAAATTAAATATTATAAATATAACAAAAAAACCTTTCACCCAAGCTTTTATCCCCAGTAACTTGAGGTACAGCAAGACATTGATGGATAAATTAATAACTTATCATAAAAATAATCACATTTCTAAAATCCAAAGCTTCATAATTTGGTCACCCAAGGAATATCAATGTAATAATAAAGGAGGTAAATAAATCATTATTAAAAAAAAAATAACTTAAATCTTAAGCTTTTTAAACCCAGCAACCCGTTGGACAGGAAGTTTATAAAAGATAAGCTAATAAGTTATTATAAAAATAACAACATAACTCACAATTCTACATTTTTAACGCAGTTACCTGAGAGACAGCGAGTAAAAAATATAATAACTAGTCAAATAAATTTTAAAAAACAAGACACCCTCCATCCGTAGCTATTAAACCAAGTTATCCCAGAGACAGCTGTTTAGTCGTGCGATAAATAGAAAGAAAAAAATTTAAAAAGAACAAAAAAACCTTGATACTAAGCCTTTAACCAAGCAACCTAGGGTCAGCTAATTATTGTTTCGAATTAATTAATTATTTTACAAATATCCATATGACCTACATCATTGGCTTTTTAACCTAGAAACAGAGGGACACTAATTTGATATTATGATAAATAAATAAATTATATAATTGACTAGATAACCTAAAGTCCAAGCTCTCTAACCAAATAATCCATGAAATAGTTAGTGATTGTTACAAAAGTTAAATGAATTATAATAAAACTAAAAAGATTATCTCAATCTTAACACAGTAAGCCGAAAGACACCAAGTTAATAATCAACAAATCAATGAAATAATAGAAAAATAAGACGAGATAACCTGAATCCCATCCTGTATAACCCAGTGACTCGTTGGACAGCATTTTTATAGTATATAAACTAATAAGTTATAAAAATATAAAAATAACTTAAATCTTATACTTCTTAACTCAGCATCTTTTTAGACAGCGAGTTTATATTAGATTGACTAATAAATTGTTATAGAAATAACAACATAACTTTAACCCCAAGCTTTTTAACCTAGCAACCTGTTGGACAGTAGGCTTATAATAGTTAATCTAATAATTTATTATAAAAATTGTAACATAACTTGAATCCCAAGCTTTGCACCCCTGTATCTTCCAAAACAGCAAATTAGTAACCGATTAACTATATAATAATTATAAAAATGACAACATAGCTCAAATTTTAATCTTTGTAAACTATTAACGCAAGGGTTAGTAAGTTTTAAATAGATAAACTAATAAATTATTATAAAAGTAACAACATAACTTGAATTTTAAGCATTTTAACCTGGGAACCCGTTGGATTGCAAGTTTATAGTAGATAAACTAAAAAATTATTATAAAAATAACAACATAAATAAGAGCCCTACCTTTTTAACATACAAACCTTGAGTACAGCGAGTAAATAGTAATAAAAAAAGTACTATCATAAACATAACAACATAACCGAAATTTAAAGATTTTTATTTAAGTAACCTGAGGGGTGGTCATTTAAGTATCTAGTTGCAACGCCGAGCCGACGGAGAGCTCAAAAGCAGGACTATTACATTTCTCCGCCCGTGGAGCGGCGTTGGGGGACTCTTTTTGTGTTGCAAATGTAGTACTTCTTTTAACATAGTTTTTCTACGTTGACCAAGGCCAATCGCATACAAATACACACACATATACGAGTAGGGGCTCCCCACTCTATGAATGCTCGTGCCTCTTGACGCGGTGAGGTTTGGCGCTCACTCTATTGCCTTTCAACCGGCCAAGCAACAACTCCTTCGTTACGATTGTCAGCTGTTAGCTACTTTTAGAGCCACAGTGTGCTATGTAATGCATGCTTTCTCTCTTCTTCTGGTGCTTGGGACGTTGTTTTTCTCGTCTTTGGCTTGGTTGAGCCTATTTTCATTCTATGAAGAAAGAGATCTTCTTATTTATGCTAGAAACATCGATTTCCTCCTTGTGCTCATACATATCGTATTCATTCAAAATAAGCTGTAAAAGTTAAAGCAGTCCAATTACTACATACTTTGTGTAAAAGTGTTTGGTTTTCTAGTTATTTGAAAATAATAGCTGTTTCCCACATAGTACCGTCTGTCTCACAAACCTTTCAGAAACGTTTCTTTTGAAACATAGAAACGTTTGCCAAGTGGTACAGAAACGTTTCAGACACGTCTCGGAAACCTTGAAATGTCCGTCATCGGTAAAGTAAGATACCGGTCGGTAACTGGAAGAGACGTTTCTGAAACGTTCCTGAAACGTCTTAAAAACCTTTTTGAAACGATTCAGTAACGTATCGAGATAAAGAAAAAATTCTTGAAATTCTGAAAAATTAGTTTTTATTTTTTTATCAATAGTTTTATTCAAAAAGAAGAAGAACTGCAAATTAGGAAAATAATAATAAAAAAAGAACTGTTTTTGTCGGGCCGCGAACCAGGGACATAGAGGTCAGAAGGCGGGCATCTTATCCACTTGGCCAGAGCAGAGAAGGTACTGGCCCTGTTATTTAGGTCTTTAGAAACTACAATTAGGTACCATACTTTTTTTTTTATTATTTACGACTATATCGTATACAAATAATGTAATATGAATAGTTAAATAATTCCTGATCTATTTTTACTATTATTTAAAACAAGATGTTCTCGCAGAAATTTGTAATAGAAGTAGAACTTTTCACATACTTTAACGTAAGACAAAATAAAATTGCACTATTAAATTAAAAGAAAAAAAAAGAACTATAATCTTCTCTGCGCTGGCCAAGTGGATAAGATGCCCGCCTCCTAACCTATAGGTCTCGGGTTCACGGCCCGGCTAGGACATTTTTTTGAATTATTTATTGTATATAATTTTCCTAATTTGCAGTTCTTTTCCTTTTTCAATAAAACTAATTATAAAAATATTAAAACTAATTTTTAAGAATTTCAAGAATTTTTTCTAATCTTGGTACGTTTCTGAATCGTGTAGGAACGGTTTCTAAGACGTTTCAGAAACGTTTTAAAAACGTCTCTTCCAGCTACCGACCGGTATCTTATTTTACCGATGACGGACATTTCAAGGTTTCAGAGACACTTCTGAAACGTTTCTGTACCACTTTGGAAACGTTTCTATGTTTTAAAAGAAACGTTTCTGAACCGTGTCTGAAACGGACCGTGCTAGGTTATTGAGTTTATGATAAATCTTGCATCTGATTATTTTATAAGTGCATTCCCTTAGTGACTTATTTAATCTCATCATAGATCTAAAAAAATCATGATCCCGCTGACGCTTCTCCCTCAAGACTTTTATTAATAAGTCTCGAGCGAGCGAAGCAGTGCAATAAACATTTTGGTAGCAGAGCTTTATAAAGGCTCCCTCGTGCAAAAATGGCAACCCACGTTAAAGGTCACAAATTTGCTCGCAAACTAAGGTGATTGGCATCGCTGGCGCAAGGAAAACATCGGGTAACCTGTGAAAACACAATAACTTGACCAATTTTCAATATAATATTTCGAAATTTTCCACGAAAACCGATTTTTTTCAATGAACTATCTAAAAGCTTAGGTTTTTTCTTACTAGACATGTGCACTCTTATCACCAGAACCGTTGAATTATTCGACTGACTAGGTTTTTTCATCGCGTATGCAAACTGCGCCATAAGAATACGTGTTAATAAGTGCTATGTAAATTCTATAACATCTCAAAATTTTGCACGGAAAGTGATGTAAATTATTATACCGTAGGATTTAGCATATTTAGAACTATCAAATTGACGTGGCCTGGGTTCAGGAACCGTCATGACGAAGCCTATTTAGCCTCCTTAAGCATAAGGCCTTCTGAAATCAGATTGGCCTTGCAACAATTTTTAACGAAATGATACAACACGTCAGCCATCTTTTCTTTGGCCACCTGGTCCGGTGGCATCGGGAGGGGAGGTAAGAAGAGAATTTTTTCATCACTTTGGTGGCAGCGTCTTCGTGCTGTCTTTTTCTATCTAATACACACCTAAGCCTTCTCTTTCATCACCCTGCCGTAGCCTTCGCAGCAGTATACGCCTGGTTCTTTGGCTTTCGAGCGAGGTCGAGTGAGCTGGGGGAGAAACTTGCTGCAGGAAGGTATAGTAAGTAAACACACGTTTTCTTCTCTATCTCTCGCTCTCATGTTCCAGTCGTGCTTTTTCGAGTCTTTTAAAATCATAGGTGCATAGGCTAATAATGACATATTTCCGTGCTTCCTCTCTTAAACAATTGTTTTTTGTTTCTTTGCCATCCCTTTTCCACGTAAATATGTACTGTAGTACTTTCACTGAGCTATGTTATTTCTAATTTTCTTCATGGAAAACATTCAAAAAACAAGTTAAGCTCTCCCATAGCATAAAAAATTTTCTAGAAAACCCGACCACTAAAGGAGGTGTTGAGAGATAGATCTTAGAACACTTTAAAACTCGGTTGGACATGCTCGAAATATACTGGACTCAGTTTCTCGAGTCTCATATCGGACTAGACGAGGTTAGCTTGATAGACCACAATTATTTTAAATTGAATTGTTATTCAGTGTTTGAGGAGGATTACACTAAGGCGAAAATCTTTATTTCCAAAGGAATAAAAGATCTGTCGCAAGTCCCCCGGCCCACTTATGATCCAATGCACACTTCTACGGGGATCGATCAAGTATCTCTATCTGCTCTCTCGTTGCCTACATTTTTCGGTAATCACGAAGAGTGGCAATCTCTTTAACAACGTTCTACTTCACTCTTCCAGTAATAAAACTAATCTTTTAAATGTCGCGAAACTATCACACCTGCATGCTTCAGTACAGGGAAAAGACGCGCACAAGTTAAAAGTATTAGAGATTACGGACGTGAATTATACTATAATTTGGAAAAAACTTACTTGTCAGTACGACAATGCAAGGCTCAGGCATTTTAACAATATGTACAAACTTATCCAGCTACCCAACGTTCGCGCACAAAACGCGCCAGAACCAAACGATGCAAAGCGGTGATTTACCTGTCAAGGTTAGCACAACACAAGGCTTGATCAAGATCATTCAGGATCCGACCTACCAGAAGCAGCTTCTTTCTCTAAATCTGCTTCAGCATCCGTTAGCTTATCCAAACGAAATGACTCTTTTCAGCAAACATGGAAAATTTAGTTTCCGCTCGTGCTTTGATTGATCCTGGCTCGCAGCGATCATTCGTTTCGAAACGAGCTGCTGAACAACTCACGTTAAAGTCTACAAAGGTGTCTTTGTCAGTTGCTGCACTTTGTGGTGCTATTACATGAAGATTACAAGCTAAGGTGCTCCTGACGGTAAGGTCAAAGGTCGATTTAGAGTTTCGTTTGAGCGTCACCGCTCTAGTTTTTGGATAAGTTGACAAGACTCATTGAAACAAAAAAAAATCATTGTACCGGTTTGGCCACAAATCCTAGGACTTTTATTGGCTGATCCTAAGCTCCCGAAACCCGGAAAGGTTAATTGTGTCTTAGGCGCAGACGTTTATGCGTCGATAATTAGGGAAGGACTTAAAAATCAGCCTTTGGGTGGCTTTTTACCGGTCAGGCCGATTTAAAAATTCAATCTAAAAGAGAGGGCATAATTTTGGTGTTTTATACCCTTACAGAGCTCTCTGTCGCAAGTCTTTTTACTAAAGTCTGGGAGATAGAATGGATTTAGTGCCAGAAGATTCTGTCACCAGATTAAAAGTTCTGTGAGCAACACTTCGTTGATACTCACTACCAGCATGGGAGGTTGGTAGTGCGTCTCCCGTTTTCGCTTACCCCCTGCTTCATCGGTTCTCGAGAAATCGGTCACGCTTGTCTTCTGCGTCTGAATGAATGGTCAGTACGCAATGGGACCTTTCTGATGCCTGCAATCCATTATGCTTGACCATCAAACTACAAATTACATGGAATCGGTATCACCAGATGCTAGATCCCATGCTGGTTACTTCATGCCTCATAACGCTGTCTACAAGCAAGATAATTCTAAAAAGTTCGTGTTGTGTTTAATGCAATATGGTGGCCATTACCAAATAGCGGATATCCTTCTTGCATAAAACCACTTGGTATCTGTATCTAATAAGAGGGTCTGATTAGTAAATTTAATTAACGACGTAACGTCACTTAAGATTCAATATGTTTGCAAAAAAAAAACGCTGTGTCACTTTATCCTGTGCAACCCTCTAGAATCAGATTTCACATAAACAGGCCACATATGGTAACAATAACGGGATTGATGACCTTAAAAAATTATTGGTCAGTTTTCAACAAAAATTTGCACACAAGTTAAAAAATTATTATAAAGAGCCCATGCAAAGTTTTATGACTTAGTGCCACTAAACCAAGGAATTAATGAAACGAATTCTTTTAACTTTGCATGTATTTTTATAAGAAACGACCTCATTGATTGTTTAACTAGAAAATTTTTGTAGAATTGACGTATAATGTCGATAACTCGATAACTCAATAGATGTATATATTTACCCATGAACAAAAACTTTTATTTTTAAAATCTTTCGAACTAACATTATTGACTTATGTGAGCGTAGTAAGTATCACTGCTAACCAAATTTTAAGATCACACTTGGATGAAAATTCAACTTTTTTTTTAATTTAGTCAGTAAAAATCTTGAGATTTGTTTTCTTGTGTCATTGACAGAATAATAGAAAAGTCTATAACGATGACGAGGATTTATTCCATGTGAAACCCACTGATTGTTTATTAACTAAAACAGATAGACTTCACCTTCGCTGTCTGTATTGGCATTATTTTGATTTCTACACCTGCAATAAAAATTATTGCACATAATAAGTAATGAGACTAGTATTATCTTTTTACTCAGAATACATACATCGTAAAAATCACAAAAATTAATATTGGTTATTCAACTTTAACAATCAACTAGTCTAATAATTTACATATGACTGAAAATTCACCTTTTTTCTAAGTGAGACTATTCACGACGACCTGGTTGCTTACGCTTGCGGAGTTTTTGTCGTTCCAAAATATGCGTCAAAAAAATTACTGGATCTGTTGTACACACCGCTCTATTGTAAACAGCAAAAATACAATTTTTTTCTACTTGTTTGTCATGCATAAGTTGTCAAATTTCTCCGGTAGAATTTATGGGAAGACTCTCTGGCGTCCTCGGAAAAATATGCCATAGGCAAAAAAACATTTTAGCTACCTCGGTTCCATCTCCCAGTAATTTAAGTGTGCTAGGATTCATTTTAGCCCATGGATAAAGTAAATCATGCAAATTACAAGTCCTATTGTATCACTTTTGTGTTCCTTCCAAATCAATGCTTTCCTAACTTTTAAATAGTTTTAAAATCTTTCTAATATTTTCCTCAAGCTCCTTATCTATTTCAATGGCTGTACCTATTTTATCAGGATTATAAAAAGAAACTCTAGCTACAATTTCAGTATTGGTGGTGCTGTGACCTTGAAGAACGTGGTCGCCTCTTATGATATGCTGTCGCTCTCCCTTCTCTTGTATAAACAGAGCCCGCTAATTTTCATCAGATTATTAACCTTCGTAAGTATATAAGATAGCCCATCACATTAAAACCAATAAAGATAGGAATAAATTTTTTTTCTTGATGAACAGATTTTAGCAATCTTTTTATAATTGATTAATAAAAACACCTGTCAATGTCTTTATATTTTTTATAAGGGAGCGTCGATTACGAGAAAAAAATAGATTGGAAAAACAATTATGTAGCGAGTCTATGGAAAAGTGTGCTCAATGGTTTTTTTTCAGAGTACATCAACATACAGTATAAATTTGGTGTCTTAAACGACAAGCTTTCTATAGCATTTTAGACACAAAATTATTTACAATGGTTTTATTACAACAGTCATGTTTTCAAATTGAGTTAGCACTTGTATTTAACGACTTATTTTATTTTATAATTAGGCCATTACTTAAGATCTGTGAATACACTGCAATATTTGTAAGAAATTTGTTGAAACAACGAAGTTAATTAGTTAATAACTGGATTCAGAGTTACCAGCTTGAAGCTCATCTAAACTTAATATACTTGAAAACAAAGACCTAATAATATTTTTTTATATGTTGGTTAAAGAAAATTAGACGTACTTAAAAATTTTATTGGCTGTCCTGTCTTGGATACTTTAAACAACGAAAAAAAAAGACGTGTAGCTACATTTATTTCTAACTCATATTTTTATTATCTAAATCGTACACCAAAATACAAAAAATCCACCATATGTTGTTTGCTGCTATTGTGACATTAGTGTATCGTAAAATACTCTGTTTTCCTGATTTTTTACAAAAATTGTTAAATGCCAATTTAATTCAATCCCTATGTCTTAATCACCATTTTTTATTTAAAATGACGTAACGGTCAAGCAGTGTTTAATACGTGTATAATCTTTTTATGTCTGGACCGGAGA
Organism: Copidosoma aretas; assembly: GCA_030522625.1. Classification (NCBI taxonomy): domain Eukaryota; kingdom Metazoa; phylum Arthropoda; class Insecta; order Hymenoptera; family Encyrtidae; genus Copidosoma; species Copidosoma aretas. The sequence goes on along the minus strand of JAPYYV010002380.1, from coordinate 18,932 downwards.
AGCTGCAATTAAAAAAAAAAAACTATTTTGTATCAACAACTTTTGTTTAATAATGAGGTGTCTTGGGTGTTATATAATTTATTTTTTTTGTAATTTGGATGTTAATAAAGTCATTTACAATTGACTATACAGAATAAGTATAAAAAATTTTCGACTTATTTGTTATGCAGAGCATAACCAGCTGATACACAGAAAATAAAAATGAAAGGTTACCTAAGTTAATGTTTGATGAACGTTTCTTCTTCAATTATAATAAACATAACAATAATAAATATGTATAATATAATTAGTACCTGATTGTATTTCCTAAAAAATTAAATAATGTAGCAAACATGTATCTTAATAGACAGTTGTTTTATCAAATTTTTAAATAACTGCTTATGAGTAGGTGTAACTACGTTCTGTATACCTAATAAAAGTAAAATATAAGACCAATTATCGTGCTTCTGCAAAAAAAATTAAAGTTAGTTGAACCGGTCATATGTATTATAATTTTATGAATATTTTGTACTGAAAGGCGATTTATTCATAGGTTGGGCACAATATTGAATTAAAAGTAACCATAGGTGGCACGTTTTTTTTAAATCTGTTTCCAGAGGGTTGCACAGGACACGGTGACACAGCGTATATTTTTTTGCAAACATATTTGATTCTTAGTGACGTTACCTGGTAAATTGAATTTACTTATCACACCCTCTGATTAGATACAGATACCGAGAGGTTTTATAAAAGAATGCTGTTCGCTATTATGTTCTGGCCGAAATAATAAATTTTTAATAACATCTACTTTCCTTTCCATTCCACCAATCATATCTTTTTACTTAATACTCATGACGAGGTGGTTATGAACCAAAGGATAGTCCGCTATTATGTAGTGGAAGCCACATTTGATCCGCCATATCATCAAATATACTACATTGTTGTATTAGCAGAACAGAAAATTGGTGAAAAAATTCAAATTGATCGAATGCAGTAAATCGATCAAAAAATCAATAACAAGATTCCATCTGGATCAACATACTATCTTGACACCAAAAGATCGTAGGAATAAGAAAAAAAAATACAAGAGTTTCTTTCATTATAAATTTTCATTTAAAAAGCCTTAAAATAGATTTGGGAGCCAATAACAACAAGCTATTTACATGAATCTGGCAATTTTTAAAGATCAATATAAGAATAACTGGGATAATAATTATATTGATGTTAAGATCTCATTTAGTTGACTCAAATCTTTTTTTTTCTTTATGCGGAATCCAATTACCTACAGTTAAAAAAAAAAGTCATGTCTTCATCCATCTTCTATCTGGAGATATTTGATTGAGAACGAGAAAAATTTTGATTTTATTGTTTTATAACAGTATGCTGTGGTAAGGGATGCTCGTGTGTGTTAGAAATGTAATAGTTCTCTTACCATAGTTTTTCTACGCTATTAAGGCCTTACCCTATACACACATGGACACACAAGTAGGGTCTCCCCGCCCCGGCTCCAGGAATGCTTGTGCCCTTTAACGTGGCGAAGTCCCATGCTAACTGGCCCGCCCTTCGACCGGTCTAGTGACAATACCTCAGTTAAGAGCACCTGCTGTCAGCTAGTTGAAGAGCCACATCGTGCTATGCAACGCGAGCTTTCTCTTTACTCTTTCTGGTTGGGACGTTGGTATTCTCGTCTTCGGATTGGTGAGCCCGCTTTTATTCTATCAAGGAAGAGTTCATCTTATTTATGCTAAAGACAACGATTTACTGCTTATGATCATACATATTGTATTTATTCAGTCAAAATGAGCTGCAAAAGCTAAAGCATTCGAGCCACTATTTTTCTTGTGTAAAAGCGTTTGATTTTCTAGTTATTATAAATCGTTTATTGGTTTTAAGATACATCTTACATCTTATCAGTTTATGAGTGCAATTCCCTTGTAACTTTGTAAATCTTATAATAATACTAAAAATATTGTGATCTTGCTAACGCTCCAAAGTCAAGACTTTCCTTAATAAGTCTCGAATAAGCCAAGTTGTGCAATGTACAAATGGCCACAAGTTATTATTCTAATTAAATTAGTCATTAAGAAAATAGTAATAACATCACCTAATGCTAAGCAATTAACAAAGTAACCCCAAGAACATGGAGTTGATAATATCATAAAAAAAATTTTTTTATAAAAATAACATCATAACCTAAATAATAAGCTTTTAAACCAAGTCACCCGTAAAAAAGCAAGTAAATAATACATTTATTAAGAAAAAAAATTATAAAAAAAAACAAGATAATCTTAATCCCTAGCATTTAAACCTAGTTTCCTGAGAAAAAGCAAGTTATTCATAGATAAAATCATAACTTATAAAAATAACAACAGAACGTAAATCATAAGCTTTTCAACACAGTACCCGAAGGACAGAAAGTAAATAATACTATAGATGAAAAAATTTTGATAAAAGTAACAACACAACCTAAATACTAAGCTTTTAAACCAAGTAACCTAAGTGTAAGCAACTTAATGATATAACAAGTAAAAGAATCATCATAGAAATAAGAACACAACTCAAATCTCAAGCTTTTAAAACTAGTAACCCGAAAGACGGCGATTAAATAATGTATTAAATAAATCAATTATACAAAAATAAATTAACCTATATCATGAGCTTCCTAATACAGTGACCTAAGAGACAGCAGGGTATATTATGTTGATATTCCAATTGACTCAATTATTATAAGAATAGCATCACCTTAATCCTAAGCTTTTAAGCTCAGTAACCTTGGCAACAGTAAGGTAATATTTAAACAAAAGTAATCATAATATAAATGATTTCATAATCTAAATCACAAGCTTTTTAACCTGCTAACCTTGAGGACAGCAAGTTATATATATTTCAGTTGATTAAATCATGATAAAAAAAATCATGAAGTACAGTTTTATAGAAATAACAAAATAAGCTAAATCCTAAAATTTATAGTAAAGTATCTCGAGAGACAGCAACTTTATATAATAATAATTTAATTAATTATCATTTAAACAACAACATAACATAGATCCTGAGCTTTTTAACGCAGTACTTAAAGGACAGCTGGATTATCATTTATTGAAATGAATAATTATAAAAATAACAACATAACATAAAACCCAAGCTTTTTATACGAGTAACCTAGGGGACAAGAAGTTGTCAATGCTGTAAATAAATAGATGATTATAAAAATAAAACGAAAAGTTGTTAATAGGTAAATTAATTATTGTGACAATAAAAACATCATTTGAATTCTAATTTTCTATCCATGTTACACAAATAAAAGAAGGTTGATGACATGATGCATGACATCCAAATATTATTTTGTAAGTTCGCGGGTTTGCAATGCATTTCCACAAGATGGATGAGCTTAGTGGATCACTGGTAAGTGAACCGTTTGTGGTTACCAATCACGCGCTCTGAAAGCCATGTGTTACCACCAATGCTGAGGCTTTGCGCTATACATTATTGTGACGCTAAATTTGCGGCTCACTGTGACTGCTCCGTCCGTCCACCACGCTCTCTTAAATAAGGCAGTAACAGTGAACTATTGCTTACTCCTCTTAAATATTTTACCGGCTTAAAATTAATTGTGATTGACCTATGGGTGGTTCATTCAACGCATGGGCAACCTACTCGTTATTCGCATTTATACAAAATGAACTGTTGTTAAGCTTTTTCATTTTAATATAAGTCTCTGTCAAATGTTAAACATGTGTGTAATATTGTGGTTAATTTATTGTGTGCCTCTTTTTCTCTCGTATCTCCTTCTTCTCTAGTCCCTGTCCGGCCAAATCCCATAAAAGATACAGTCCAGCTTATGTTCGATTCCGAACATTTATGTTCTTCGAGCCGGATTTTGGAGAGGAGAGGAGATACGGCCATCCTGCCGTTAAGGCCACGTGCTAGGGGCAAGAGTTTGCCATCTTGGCATCCTTTACCTTCTTGCTAACTTTTAATATAGCGTTGTGACGGACGCGGTCGACGTGCCGGCGCGTCGTCCGTCTTTCTCTCTCCCTTACACACATGCATGAACGTTGTTGGTGCTTAAGAGCGTGCTAGTAGTCAGCCATCTCTTCCCTAAGTGGTGTTACATCAGCAACGGCATCTCCGGTGCATGCTTTGCACCTCTTGGCTTGCTTGCAACTACTGACGGCCATTGCTGACGGCCATTGTTGCTGCGGGACTTTTCGTGCGGGCCACGTGCTGGTCGCCCCGCTTTTGTTGCTGCTGGCTTCTCCATGTGGGCCACTTTGTGCTCGTCCTGAATTACAACTAAGTACTTGCTCCTAGAGCGGGCCTTCACGGTCCACACTACTATTATTGCTGCTGTCCTGTTGTCATATTCGCGATTCTGAGACACTAGTGATTACCACTGTATATAGGTACTTTTTTTTAAATTGGAGTCTACATGTCAGGCATTATCTTCATATTGAAGTAAAATATACGCGTATGATTTTTGCGTATTCTTACATTCGGTGACTAATTAAACATTTGTTTTAAACGGCCAATCTGTACTATTTACTTGTAAGGACTCAACCTATACTACTTTATCGTTGAGGAATGTTACTGCCGGGTGATAGTTATTGTTTGGAGTAATTATGAGAATGCAAGCCATGTACACCAAACAGCTTGGTCTTCATGCCAAGATTAAAAATGCCTTTACAAATTTTAAAAAACTTGGCACAGCCAAGATGACCTAAGGCTAGGTTTTGTCTTGGCTACAACAGGTAAGGGACGCGTTTGACCGGGCTGAGGCAATTGATACCTAGATAGAGCAACTTTAGCTTTAGATACTTAACATGCGTACTTTTCTGACAATGTTTTGGAAAATTGTGAAGACGCATATTACTCGGTTGTAGGGGAGTTCGAGGATCACTTATTATCTTCGAATAGTGGTACCCCCGTTCTTCCTGGAATAAGTCCCGCTCTCGTCCCGAATAACTATCAGAGTTATTTTTCGTTGCCTACAATCGATCTTCCGATTTTCACTGGTAACATCGATCACTGGGAGAATTTTCGTGATGTTTTCCGAGCACTGGCTCACCGAAAGGAAGATATACCTCTTATTATAAAATATCAATATTTGCGTACTCACGTTTCTGGGGAAGCCTCTTACCATATTAGAAATATCTCTCTTACAGAAGAAAATTACCCATAGACATGGGATGCCTTAACTTAGTTTTATAATAATCATCGCCGTCTGGTGTCAAATTACATTAATTCTGTATTGAACTGTCAGTCAATGAAATCTAGTTCCTGCATTGAAAAGCGAATTACTAAGGAAACGTTAAGCCCCTTTGACTCGCTTGTAGCCTCGGGGAGAATGGTAGGGGATGAAGACATATTCATCGGCAAATTCGATTTTCATACTAATAAAGACTGGCAAAGGCAACTTGGTAGAAGTACCAACCCACCTTCCACTTAGCAGTTACGCGATTTTATAACTGCACGGATAATAACTTTAGAGTCTTTAAGTAGACAACCCGTTAACCCTAACAGTAATAAATTTTAAAGAGAAAAGCTCAATAAGCAGTTGTCTATACATTACAACTACTTCTTCAGCTGGCGTGAGCAATAATAACTGCCTGTTTTGTGATCAGGCTCATCCCTTGCGTCAGTGTGATGGGTTTAAAGCTAAAGATTAGTATAAGAAAAAATATTTCATTCATAATAAGCAAACTTGTATGAATTGCTTTTGGAAACCTTTTAAGAGACAGTGTTCTTCTAAATATACTTGTTCGATTTGGGGAAAAAAAATACCACACCCTGATGCGTAGGGATGAGTCTGACCCGACACAAAATGGTCAAGCATCTAAAGGAAATAGTAGGGAATTTACTAAAAACCCTGTTTCCTCTAATAAAACGGCACTTAAGGAAAGCTCTTGCTTAAATGTTAATATGTCTGGTAGCGCGAGCCTACTTAGGGAACCTGGTGTTCTTCTGGTGACTCCTGTTGTACATATAATTGATTGCCGGGGCACTTGACTCAGAGTCAGGGCTCTTGTAGATCAATGTTCTCAGTCGTCTTTGGTTTTAAAATCACTTTGTGCTCTTTTACGGCCCGAAACACTGAGATCCAATGTTTCATTAACCGGTGTTGGATAGCAACACCTACCAGTCAAAAGATCGGTGCGTTTTCAGATCCAACCCCATTTTAAGTCTAATTTTAGTTGTAAAAAACTCATTCTCGACAAAGCGACGGTCAATACGTTGTGAGACTGTCTTTTAAGTCTGTTTATTACGATTAAGGCGAGATGCAAAAGGGCTCCTACCGTTTAGCCTTTGCGATGTTTAAAAACCAAGTATCAGAGTTCGATAGGGATAGAAAGTTACATCGTGCTTATAGCGCTTTTATGTCTGATTATATTGCTGTTAGACAGATGAGAGAAGCTTCTGATCCCAGTCCTAATGTGAAATTTCTACCTCATCATGGGGTATTCAAAAGTAACAGCTCAATTCCAAAATTAAGGGCTGTCTTTAATGGCTCTTCTAAGAGCCGACCCAGAGCTTCTCTGAACTTGATTTTGCATACAGGGCCTAATTTGTTACTAAGCCTTTTCGAAATAATTTTTAAATGGCGATTTTATCAATTTGCCTTTACTGCTGATGTGGAGAAGATGTATCGCTAAATCTTAGTCCATCAGGATGACCAAGTCTTTTAGGTAATCTTCTGGAGACCTGAGCTATCTGCCCAGTTAAAAATATTTTTGCTTACCACCGTTACTCATGGTCTGGTGAGTTCTCTTTATTTAGCTACTCGTGTTTTGCGACAGCTGACAACTAAGTACGCTGTTTTTAATCCTATGACTGCTAAAGTTATTCAGGAGAAGTTTTATGTTGATGACTGCTTATCGGGTGGCCACTTTTTGGAGGACGCTAGGCAAAAGTCTAAAGAATTGCTGGATTCAACCAAACAGGGCGGGCTTCCTCCCAAAAAGTGGTTTTCAGCTCCTTTGGAAGTCTTGTCCGATATCTGCGTTGATAATTTTGTTGATCAACCTAAGGAGTTTAAAGAGAGTTATAAAGTTATTGCAGTCTCGGGCTAACTTGGAACCCGACCAAGGATGAGTTTCAGTTTCGGTTTACAGTTGACCAACGTTCATTGATTTGAAATGGACGATCGGTTTTGACTTAGTTGGCAAAGATTTATAGTCACTTGCGTTGGTTCGCACCCGTAGTTATCGTTGCTAAAATCCTCTTTCAATCACTTTGGTTGCTGTAGATTTCTGGGGATCACCCATTGCCTGAATCAGTTATTGCCTCTTGGAATAGATGGTTGAGCGAAATACCTCCATTGGATGAGATACTTCTTCCACGTTAAAATTTTGATTCCCTAATTATGAGTCGCTAGAAATTCTCGGCTATGCCGATGCATCAACGTCTGCCTATGCAGCTGTTGTCTATCTTAGGATTGTTATCGATGGCAAGGTGTTTGTCACGCTTCAATTGGCCAAAACCAAAGTCAGTCCGATAAAAACGTCATGCATCCCACGTTTTGAACTCTGTACATCTCAGCTTCTGTTTAAGGTGGTAAACCATTTTGTGGCTTGTTGTCCTAAAGGAAACGTTCCAATGCATTTGTGGACTGATTCTCTTAATCTTCTGCATTGGCTTAACGCACTACCCTCGAAATAGCCAGTTTTCGTCGCCAACAGATGTTCCATCATCCTCGAGATGATACCTTTATCTGAATGGCACCATGTTAAGTCCAAACAAAATCTAGCTGACTTAGCTTCTCGTGGTGTGGCACCTGGCCAGTTAAATAAGCAAAGACTTTGGTTCACCGGCCCTGACATCTCACACGAACTTATTCCTCGGTGTTCTCAACTCACGGTTGAAATTCTTGATGAACTCCCGTCGGTTAATTTGATAGTATGGGACGAAAATAAATCTCTCAAAACCTTTGTAGATGACTTTTACGGTCGCTACTTTAAATAGGAAAGACTGCTTCGTGTCACCAGGTATTGTTTACGGTTTATCTATAAACACCTACACAGGAGTTTAATTAAAATGTAAGCCAATTTTTCTCGTGAAATTTTTTGCCTCAGACCGAAATTACCCTTTATATCAGTGCGTTATTTTATTGACCACTTTATGATTAATCTCACCATGGAGGAGTTCGAAAGTGCTAACTTGTTGTTATTATATGCTACTTTGCCACTGACTTGGCTGTTCTCCGAAGAAATAGTAATTATGCCCTAGAAGATCTTAAACCGCTACCCTCCTCTAGTCGATTACACAAACTAGCCGCTTTAATGCGAGATGATATGTTACGAGTCGGTGGAAAATTGAGTAAGTCATTATTGGATACTGATGCTAAACATCCTTCGAGTTTGTTCTGTTACGATTACATCACTCGCCTTATGATGGATTATTATCATCGGTGTTCGTTACATGGGGGTGTAGAAATGATATTGATTCTACTCAGGCGTAAATACTGGATATTGCGTGGCAGAGAGGTTGTCAGGGCTGAACTGACCCATTGTTCTTCTTGTCGTTGATATAAGGCCAAGGCGTAGACCCAACTCATGGGTGACCTGCGAAGTTCTAGAGTCATGCCTAGTCCTGCATTTCAGAAAACTGGTGTGGACTATGCTGGCCCTTTTCCGATCCGACTCTCAAAGTGTCGAGGGACAGGAACTCTAAAGGGTTACGTGGTGATATTTGTCTGCATGGCTGTGAAAGTTGTCTACTTAAAAGTAATGATAGATTTTTCCTTAGACTTATTTATTGTGACTTTCCAGTGGTTTGTCTCCCGTCGCGGTCACCGCACTGATCTTCATAGCGATCGTGGTACAAATTTTGTCGGGGCTGACAATAAATTAAGAAAAATGTGGGAAGCACAAGAACAGTCTCCTCCCTTTACAGATAGGCTAAATCTATCTGGTACACAGTGGCAGTTTAATGCTCCTTTTTCCCCTTATTTCGGCGATATTTGGGAGTGTGACGTCAAATCGATGAAATTTTATTCAAAAAGAGTGGTTGGTGAGCAGATTCTTACATTCGTAGAATTTTTAACACTTCATTGCCGCAATGAATCGTACCTCAATTCTAGACTTTTGTGCCCTCTGACTGACGATCCTAGCGATTTAAGCCCGCTCACTCCAGCGCACTTGTTAACCCTTAGGCCTCCCTCTTCTGTGCCAGAGCCTAAGGTTTCTCTTGACAAAATTTTCCCCTTACGTAGGTGGAAACAAATCACCCAAGCTGTGCAAGTTTTCAGGAAAGGATGGTACTTTGAACACCCTGATACCTTGCAAACGCGCTATAAGGGGCTCAAGCCCAAACGATCTATGCAAATAGGAGACATAGTTCTTATTAAAAAAAAGCTTGTGTCACCTTGTAGGTGGCCTCAAGGCCAAATTATTGAAGTTTTCAAGGACCCTAAGTCTTTAGTCAGAGTGGTAAAGGTTAAGACCAGCAGCATAACTCTTACTAGACCGATTCATAAACTAGTACTGTTAGTAACTGTACATTAAATTGAATCAAATAATGAATACGATTAATATTTAAAATTCAATTAACTCGTTCGATTTCCTTTGTTATTATAATAAATTTAAAAAAATAAGTAGATAGGTTTTTATTTTGAAAATTAAGTAATCAAGATGAATATTAAAACCAGTATAGTAAAACATTGTAAGTAGATAAACGATCTACATTTACTATCTGATATTTTTCTCTAGTTTATCTGTTCTAACTTTGAGTTCAGGATATAGCGATTTTATGAAATTCCTATTTTTTTTTTCTTGATTTTCATTTGTAATGAATAATTAAATTAATATAACAATAACAAGATAACCTCAATCCTAAGCTTTTTAACCCAGTAAACCAAAAAACAGCGAGTTATTAACTAATTAACTATTAAACTTTTTTAAAAATAACAACGTAACTTTCATTCTAAACTTAATAATCTATTAACCTGAGGGACAGCAAGTGTACAATAGATAAACTGATAATTTGTTGTAATAATAACAACATAACTCAATATTAATCTATTTAACCAAGTATTCCGAGGGACAGCAAATAAGTAATAAAATCGGTAAATAAATCTTTATAAGAATACCAACATAACTTGAGTACTAAGTTTTTTAATCAATTATCACGAAAATCACAACATAACATCAATCAGGAACTCTTTAACCTAGTTACCCCAAGGACAGCAAATTTTGTAGTAGATAAGATATTAGATTATTATAAAATAACGACATAATCTAAATCTCAAGCTTTTGAACTCAGCAACCTTAAGGACAACCAGTTAATATAATAATTCAGTAACCTTCCATAAAAATAACAGAATTATTATAAATCTTACGCTTTTAAATCTAATAACCTTAGAGACTGTAAGATTATAATATATTAAAGAAATAAATTAGTGTAAAATTAGCAACATAACTTAAAACACAACTTTTACAACACAGTAACCCGGGGTACAGTAAGTTAATTATAAAAGTATTAAATAAATTTTGCGAAATCTCACAATATAAACTGAATTCTAAGCATTTAAACCAAACAACCCAATGGACAGTAAGCTATTAATATAACAAGTAAATGAATTATGATGAAAAAAACAAGAAAATTTTAGTCGCAAGCCTTTTAACTCAGTATTCTGGGAAAGAGCGGGTCAACGATTGATAATCTAATACCATATCATAAGAATAGCTATGTTTCTTTAATTCTAAGCTTTTTAGCTCGGAAGATGAAAGATTGGCCAGTAAAGAATTGAAAAGCTCAGAAACTATTATAAAAATGAGAACATGACTTACATTCTGAGCAAGTTATTATTAAAATAATTAAGAAAATTATTATAAAAATAACAAGATACATTGAAGATGAGCTTTTTATGTAGATAACGCAAAAAACAAAGAAATACTAATATAGTAAATAAATAAACTATTATAAAATTAAAAAGATTACTTTTATCTCAAGCTTCTTAACCCAGTAACTTAGGGGACAGCAAGTTCTTAATCGATAAACTAATGAATTAACATAAAAATTACAGCATAAGTTGAATTCCAAGCCTTTAACTCAGTGACTCGTTAGACAGCAAGGTTATAACAGAAAAACTAATAAATTATGTGAAAAATAGCAAAACAGCTTAAATTACAAGCTTTTTAATCTAATAACCCGAAAGACAGCAAGATAATATTTTGAATAAATCATTTTTTATAAAAACCCAGGGGACAGCGAGATAAAATATAAATATTAGTATAATTGTTACAAAACCAGCAAGATAAACTCAATTTCAAACTTTTTAACCCAGTCACCCAGAAGACAGTGAGTAATATTATAATGAATAAACTAATTTTTATAAAAAAGAAAAGATAATCTATGTCCTACATATTTTAACGCAGTATCCTGAGAGTCTAAGGGTTATTCATAGATGTACTAAAAAATTAGTATAAAAATTACAACACAAGATAAATTTTAATTTTTTCAACCTAGTATTCCGAGGGTTGACAGATAAGTAATAAAGTTAGTAAATGAATTATGATAAAAAGAACATCATAACCTTACTCCTAATTTTGTCAACAAAGTAGCCCAGGGGACAGCAACTAATGAATATAACAAGTGAATTACTTATAAAAAAAGCAACATAACCTTAATCCCACGTTTTTATCATAGTAACCCAAAGGACAGCAAATTTGTAGTAGATCAAATAATAGATAATTACAAAGTAACAGCATTATTCTTATTCTAAGCTCTTGAACCCAGTAACTTTAAGACACCCATTTGATATTTTATTCAAATAACCTATTATCAAAAGAACAATATAACTTAAATCCCAAGCATTTCAAACCAGTATTCTGGGGGAGAGCGATTTAACAATATATAAAATGATAACTTATTATGAAAACCACAACGTATCTTTAGTGTTAAGCTTTTTAACTTAGTAACCCGAAGGACAACAAGTAAATATTAAAACAGATCATAGACGATTATAAAAAAAACAACATAACCGGAATTTTAATTTTTTTATCCAAGCAACCTAGGGGACAGCAAGTTTATAATATAACAAGTAAATAAATTATCATCAAAATAATAACATAAGTTTGATCTTAAGCTTTTCCACTTAATAACTCGGAGGACTGCAAGTTAATATTTTAATTAAATTAAGGAACATGAAAATAACAACATGACCTACATACCAGGCATTTAAACCGAGTAACCCCGGCACCAGCGAGTTGATAATACAGAATGAGAAAATTATTCTATATCTGACAATATAAACTAAATCCTCAGCGTTTAACCCAGTTACCCCAGAGACATCGAGTAGATATTAGAATAAATAAAAAAAAAAATTTTTAAAAAACCACTTAACTGTAATCTCAGATTAAGTACCTAGTAACCCGAAAGACTTCAAGCTAGTACACTAATAAAATCAGGTATTATAAAAATAACGACAGAAACTAAATCCTTAGCATTTTAAAATTGTATCCCGGGCAACAGCAAGATAATAATCTCATAAATGAAGAAATTCACAGAAAAATAAGAATTACGCCAATTTCGATCTTTTTATCCAAGTAACCCGGAGGACAGCAAGTAAAAAATAAAATTAATGGTGAATTAATACAGAAATAGCAACATAACTTAAATCCCAAACTTATTAACCAGGTTATCCTGGAGACAAAAAGTTATTTATATAAAAACTACAAAAATAAATATGAAAGGAGCAGGATAACCTTAATTCAAAGCTTTTAACAGAGTGACTTAGAGAACAGCGAGCTTATAATATAATAATTAATTAAATTACTATTAACCTACTGAGATAAAATAAATTTTCAATTTTTAACGTAGTCACGTAGGGGGCAGTAAGTTATTAATATCATAAAAAAAATTTATAAAGACATCAACATATATTTTTTTTTAAGCTTTCAACCTACTAACCCAAGGGACAGCAAGTCAATGACAACATAGTTAAATAAATTTGTTATAAAAATACCAACATAACCTAAATCCTAACCTATTTAACCAAGTCGTTTAGAGGACAGCAAGTAAATGATATAACAAGTAATTAAATTATCATTGAAACCGACATAACTTTTATCACAAGCATTGAAACAGTGTTACCTAGAGCACAGAAACCTAATATTTTAATTATTGAGTTATTATGAGAATAGCAAAATAATCTAAATTTAAACTGTTTAAACCCAGGAGCCAGGGGGACAGCAAGAAAATAATGTAACATGTAAACAAATTACTTAAATATAAAAATATTAACCTGAATTCTGAGCTTTTTAACCCAGTTAATTTAACAGACACCAAGTCATTATTAGATGAACTAATTAATTATTATAAAAATAAAAAAAAACGTAAAGCGTTCGCTTTCCGATCAAGTTACCCGCAAGTAAGCGAGTTATTAATCGATAAATATATAAACTTGTTACCTGGAACACAGCTATTTCGTAATACATAAACTAATAAATTATTTTGGAATTAACAGGAAAACTTAAATCCGAAGATATTTAACCTAGTAACCCGAAGAACAGCGAGTAAATTATAGAGAAAATAAATAAGTTATTGTAAACATAACAAATTTTCTCTAATCTCAAGATTTGAGACCTAGTAGCCGGAAGCTTAGCAAATTGATACTTAAATTCAATTCGTTATTGTAAATATGATGAGATAACTTTAATATATAGCTTTTTAAAACAGTTACTAGAAAAACAGCAAAAAATCAATTTACTTCAATTAATTATTGAAAAAATAACAACATAACGTACATCTTTAGAATTTTAACCGAGTATCCTAAAGGACATCAAGTTAATATTTAACTTAAATCAGTTGTATTGAAAATAAAAAGATACCCTAAATCTGAATAGTTCTATCCAAATAACTAGGAGGATAGCGAGAGAATAATAATTAAATAAATTAATATAAAAATAACAAAAAATCATAAATCTCAAGCTTTTAAAACCAGTAACCAGAAGAACTGCAAGTAAGTATTTTTATTGAATGAGGCATTATACAAATAAAAAGTCAACCTGAATCCCAAGCTTCTTAACCAAGTTTCCCGAGGGACAGCATGTTTGTAATAGACAAACTAATAAATTATCATAAAAAGACAACATAACATACATCTCAAGCATCTTAACTAAGTAACCCGGAGGACAGCAAGTAAATATTTTAGTTAAATCAATTATGATTAAATCATTAGACAACTCTACTTTTAAGCTTTTTATTCCAGTAACTTCTAGGTTAGCAACTAAATAATTGAATTAATGAGTAAATTATTTTAAAAATAACTCAATAATTCTAGTCTCAAATTCCTTTACCAAATAACTTAAAGGACAGCAAATGAACAGTATGCTGTATAATAAATTATTATAGAAATGGCAACATAACCAGAATCTCGACCTTATTAACTCAGTTATCTGAAAGACAGCGAGTAATTGATTCAATAAATAAATATAATAATATAAAACTAACAGGATAACCTTAACCCAATGATTTTTATTACAGTTAACTAGAGGACAGCTAGGATTATAATATGATAAATAAATAAAAAAATTTGAAACTTACAAGATAAACTAAAATCTTAACTTTCTAACAACGTAACGCAGGGGTCTCTAAGTTAAAAATATAATAACAAAATCAAGTAATATATGAATAACAACCTTTCTTTAGACATCCGGATAACAGCGAGCTACTAATATGATAAATTAATGACAGTTATAAAAAAAGCCTTAATCTTGAACTTTTAACACTAGTTACTAAAGGAACTAAAGTGAATAATAAAATATATATTCAATTATCAAAAAAATTACAACATAGCCTAAATTCTACGCTCTTTGATCAAGTTCCTTGTGGGACAGCAAGTTAATAATGTAGTAAAAAATTTGAATAATATAATAATAACAATATGACTCTAATTTTAAGCATTTCAACCGAGTCACCTGAAGGATAGCAAGTTCATATTTTCAATAAAATATTGATTATAAAAATAACAAGATAACCTAAATCTATAACGATTGAAATCATAAAAATTGATGCTTATAACAGCGTTTTGATTATCGTATTAGAATAAACAAATCAATAATAGCTATGCTGTCAATAAATTTATTACTGTTTATCTACAGCCTTCTTTAGGTACACTGTAAAATATGTACAATAACGAGTTTTACAACAAATTTATCTCTACCTACATAATTATAAAGAAAAGCATTGGCCGTATAATTATTAATAAAATTATTTATTCATACAAGTTTGAGCCAGGTCATAAAAACTAGTCCTAATGAATTGATAAGTAAGGTGCTTACTACCAACGTTGAGTGTGTAAAATAAATTTCATAGATAGAATTGAGAGGATGCTCATACCCTGAAAGTTTGATGTGCGTAAAGGTAGTCTCACCACAGTAAAAATAGAAATTTTGAGTTGTAAGTAGGGTAGTGTGTACATTTAGCAAGAATATAATGAAAATAATAAATGAGAAGGAAGGTAAATATGATGTAAGACAGCTAGTAATGCATCATCCAAAAAATAAGTCTAAGTCTCGTGTGTCAGTCTGTTTATTGACTGTTTTCATAAGGATAAGTTTTTATGACGCTGCTTAAACTTGGATGCATAAATAATTTTTTTAATTATGATACGGCCTATGCTTTTCTCTATAATTATGTCAGTGGAGATGAAGTTGTTGTGAAACTAATTATTGTATATATTTAACAGTGCACCTGAAGAGGGCTGTAGATAAACAGCTGGAACGTTGTATTAATATACTAATACATTTTTTGACAGCATAGTTATTAGTGATACTTTTTGTTCAAACGATTTCCCCTAGTGATGGAAGGGGGGGGGGGGGTTAAAGAATAATAAATCATACAAAGAAATTACCATGAAATTATCGACTTGAATTTGATATCAAGCAGCTTAATTTTGTAACCGGGAGTGCAGCCAATTTGTATTTTAATTAAATAATTTATTATAAACCTAACGGGATAACCAAATCTTAAGCTCTTTACTACACTTACCTTTGAAACAGCTAGTTGGCGATAAAATTATTCAATAAATCATTGTAAAGATAACAAAATATCCTAAAGTCTGAGTTTTTAAACCAAGCTATCTGAACAACAGCGAGTTCATAATATATTACAGATCAAAATTGTTATAAATAGAAAAACCTAAAGCCCAAGCTTATCAACCCAGTTAACAAAAAGAGCAAGTAAAAATAAAAAAGACGAATTATTATTAAAAAATAACAACATTAACTAAATCGTAGGCTCTTTAACCCCGTAACCCGGGTTAGCTGGGTAAGATGGCCAGTGAGTAATATAATATGTGCATGAAGAAATATAAAAATTACAACATTACTTACATCTTAAGCATTTTTACCTAGTAACCCACATGACAGGAAGTAGATATTTTAATCGAGTCAATTATCATGAAAAAATCAAAATGGCCTAGATACTAAGCTTTTAAACAGTGTAACTTACAAGACAGCGAGTCAATGAAATAATGAATTGATAAATTTTTATAAAACCAACAAGATAAACCTTCTCCTACGATTTGTAACTTAGTAACTCGGGGGACTAATAATTGACAGTATAAAAATAAATCAATTATTATAACAAAAAACAAGACAATCTAAGTTCAAAGAATTTTTACTCAGTATCTTGAAAATCTGCTGGTTAACTAATAATTTATTATAAAAATAACAACATAGCTTCCATCCAAAGCTTTTCAAACCTGGCGACTAGTGAAACAGCAAGCAAATATTGAATTAGAAAATTAATCATAATTTAAATATAAATATTACCTTAATCTACAGTTTTTTTACCCAGTTACCTGAGAGACAGCAATTGACTAATAAAAGATGATATATCATAATAAAAAAACACAACATAACCTTGATCCAAGGGCACTTTAACTTAGTGATCCAGGAGACAGAAAAATAATAATATAATGAATAAATAAATTATAATAAAGACAGCAACAAAACTTTGATCAAAAGCTATTTGGTAACTCAGATGAGAGCAGGTTCATATTTTATTTTAATCAAGTATCATAAAAATTACAAGATGTCCTAAACACTAAGATTTTTAACCACGAAATCTTAAAAGTTATTATTATAATAATTAAATACATTACGATGAAATAAAAAAATAATCTTAATCTCAAGCCTTTCAACCTGGTATCCTCGGGGACTGCAAGCTATTGATCGATAATCTTATAACGTGTTAAAATAAAACAACATAAAAATTAAATTAAACTCTAGTACTACATCATGTTCGATTACTTAATATTTAATACAGAGAACGTGGCTACCGTACTACGATTTTTCAAACAGAATTTTTTTTAAGCGTGTGTGTGTGCAAATACATTGCACCCACACCTGCATACGCATTAAATTTATACCAAGCCAGTGTAAGCATCTGTTAAAAATCATACTTAGTGTCTTTATTATTGAAGAGCTCGATGTGTAGGAAAGAATAAATTTGGTACACGTGCTTTAAAAATAATTCTTTTCGAAGAATCGTAGTATGGACGCCGCGTTCTATATATTAAATAACAACATATTCTTAATCCTGAGATTTTCAACTATATAATCAAAAAAATAGCAACTGCATAAAATAACTAGTAAATGAATTATCATAAAAATAAAAACTTTACCTAAGTCCCAAGCTTTTTAATCTAGTAACTCAATGGACTGCCAGTTTATTACAGATAATTCACAGGACCACACAAAAAAAGTCAGGGTACTAATAAGCAAATATACATACTATATGAATTTCAAGGTGCTGAATCGGATTTTAGTGTCCAAATTGCTCCAGCACGTCAGAATTTTTTTCTAACCTCAAAAAAAAACCAAAAATAAACGTAAAAATCGCAAATTTCACAAAAAAAAAAGTCAGGATACCGGAAGTAAACAGAAAAATCGCAAATTCTAGGCTCTTACTGCAAAGCAATACACAATTAGGATTAATAAATTGACAACTATATTTTTTCCAGTAAATACACTTTATTGACTGTTAAGGTAACAAAATGACATTGCAAAATATTTATAACCTCAAAAATCCCCAATACCGTACGAAAAAGGGAAAAAAATTAGGATCGATTTCAATTTGTCTATCAAACAGTTGTAGTCATAGTTAACGACATATCTCAGAATTATGAGAAAGCACGCTCACATTGAATTGTTTCTTAACGTCATCATTTCTACATAACCTCTAAAAACACCACAATTTAACATGAAAATTGAGAATCCTTGGCCCTTAGTGCAAGGTAATAAACGACAAGGATACATAAAAAGACATTTATGTATCCTATTGCCCCAGTATTTGCTATTGTTGGAGTAACCCAATCTTTTTAGTGATATTTACAACACTGTAAAAATTTTTAATCTGAAAATCTCAAAAATGTTTACCGACAAAAAGAACGCCCAAAATTAATTGAAATTCGTCAATGAAAGGGATTTACGAGTAGTTTGCTAAGTATCTTAGAGTTTTCAATAAAAATCTTGCCTCTAAACTGCGTCATAATTTTGACCTAACCTTAAATAACGCCAAAAATGACCAAGATTATGTCAAATTTCATAAACAAAGGGCAAAATGACACACTACAAGTATTGTTAAAATTAAATGTACATTTTCTACTGCTAAAGTATTCCAGGTAATATTTAAGGGACATGTATAAAAAAGTTTTTGTCCTAAAAAATTACAAAAATCTTTCTTGAATGGCAAAAAAGCATGAGACATCTATCACATAAATTTCACATCGTACCGAGTCCATCACGCCAAAATTATCACATTTAATAGATCACAAATCAAAACTTACATATAAAAAGCAAAACACAGCCCTTTGAGATTAAAATTTACAATAAGAGATCGTTTTTTATTTATATATGTTTTTAAACATGTTATAGTAGTTAAGAATTCTCTAAATCACCATGCAAGCGGCATTAATTACTATATGAAGAATTTCTAACCTCAAAAAATTC
>JAPYYV010002379.1:0-62562 GCA_030522625.1 Copidosoma aretas | reverse complement strand
AGGTTCAGAAATCGGAAAAACGTGAAAAAAAATTACGTATGTGTATATAAAACCGTAAAGCTTCTATTAACCAAACAAAAATATTAACGTTCATGCATGTACGCCTAAATAACCATTTATATTGTATTTTACTACTTATAGTTATTTAACTTAACCTTACACCTAATAAAGGGGGCTTTCTTACGATTTTTGTATCATAAAAACAAACATTTCTATATTAAAAAGAGATAGACGAATAATGCTTCTTGTGAGACACTGCTTTTAAAACGTAGACGATAAAGAAAATGTTGCAAATAGATCCAATTGATTTTCTAACCTTAAAAAATATAAAGTATTCATAATAAATTTGTATGATATAGAATAATCGTAACCCAGTTAAAAAAAAAAAAGTTGATTAGACGTAGATTCTTGAATATAATACAGAGGGAATACACGTATGTTTCACATAGAATCTACGTAGATATCTACATAGTACCTATGAAGCATCTGTCCGAAGTATCTACGAAGAGTCTACGCAGAATCTACGTAGAATGTACCTTAATCTACGTAAATTCTATGCTCTTTATACGTGGTTATTATGCAGAATCTACGTAGAATGTATGTTAATCCACGTAAATTCTATGCTGTCTATACGTAGATTTTATGCAGAATCTACGTACAATGTATGTGGAATCTAAATATACATTTTACGTGGGTTTTATGCAGAGTATACCTACACATGGTTTTCATTCTGCACAGATTCTACGTACATTTAACATACACCATGTATTTTATTTGAAATAGATAATGTGCCATTTTTACGTAAATTTACAATGGAATTTACGTGAAATCTGTGCAAAATATATAAAGATTTCATTAGACAGTTGAGATTGTGCAAAGCTTCTACATAACTTTTATGTAGATTTCCTCTTTGATTCTATGAAGATAATTTGCAATGTCTACTTATAATTTTTATGTAATCCACGTAGATTTCATGTAAAATCTATGCAAAATCTAACGAACACTACATAGAATATACGTATCATCTCGATAGTAGCTACGTATAAACAGCATAGATACTACGAAGATTTTACTCAAACCAGAAGTAGATTTCACATACATTCTACGAAGATTCTGCATAACATCTATTTGTTAACAGCATAGAATACACGTAGATTTCACTCAAATCAGGTGTAGATTCCACATTCATTCTACGTAGATTCTGCTTAGACTCTACGAAGATATTTCGGAGAGATACTTCATAGATATATACTAAGATATCTACATTGATTCTATGAGAAATATACATGTATTCTATGTGTATTTTATTCAAGAATCTACGTATAATCTATAACATTTTTTTAAACTGGGAAAAAAGCCCCCTTACTTGGTTTTGAGGTTATGCAAAGTAACTATTGGTTGTAAAATGCAATATAAATGGTTACTAAGGTTAATATGCATAAACGTAAGTATTTCGCTTTGGTGAACAGATGCTGAACGTTTTGAACATACACATACGTAATTTTTTTTTACGTTTCTCCGATTTCTGAACTTGTTTTGAGGTTAGAAAATTACAGAGACAAATATTTAAAATTTTTCTATTTTCTACAACTTTAACAAAGTGTTTATTAAAAAAAATTATGTGTCCATTTGGTTTTGTATCAAGATGTTTGTATTTTATACCAAAAAATTGTAAAAAAGCCTCTTTCATTAGTTTTTAGGTTAGATTAAGTAACTATAAGTAGTAAAGTACAATATAAATAATTACCTAAGTGTATATGCATAAACATGGACATTTTTTTTTGATTAATGGAAGCCTAACGTTTCATTACGTACACACTTTTACTTTTTTTTTACTTTTTTGCGATTGATGAACCTTTTTTCTGAGGTTAGAAAATTACTGAGACGGATTCTCAATATTTCTTATATTTTCTACAACGTATAAGAAGTGTTTATTAAAAAAAAATTATGTGTCTATCTGGTCTTGTATCAAGATATTTGTATTTCATACCAAAAATCGTAAGAAAGCCCCTTTGATTAGTTTCAAGGTTTCGTAAAGTAACTATAAGTAGTTCAATGCAATAAAAATGGTTACTTTAGTCTATATGCACAAAAGTGTAGATTTTCCTTTTGTTAATAGAAGCCTAACGTTCCTATAAGTGCACACTTTGCCTTTTTTTTTTTTACTTTTTTGCGAATTCTGAACCTTTTTGTGAGGTCAGAAAATTACTGAGACGGATTTTAAATATTTGTTATATTTTCTACAACTGATAAGAAGTGTTTGTTGAAAAAAAATAATGTTCTATCTGGTTTTGTATCGAAATATTTGTATTTCCTATCAGCAATCGTAAAAAGCCTCTTTTATTAGTTTTGAGGTTTTGTAAAGTAACTATAAGTAGTAAAATACAATAAAAATGGTAACTAAAGTGTACATGGACGAGTGCGGATATTTTTCTTTGGATGATATAAGCCTAACGTTTCTATAAGTACAAACATTCACTCTTTTTTAACTCTTTTGCGAATTGTAAAGCTTTTTTTGAGGTTAGAAAATTATTTAGACGAATTCTAAATATTTTTCCTGTAATCTACTTTTCATAAGGAGTATTCTCCAAAAAAATTTATATGTGTACCTGTTTTCGTTGTAGAGATATTTGTTTTTGAAATCAAAAAAACCAAAAAGAAACACGTTGCGGCGTGGGTGCCCCCCAGTGGGGCCAAACGGAAGAAAAACGTTTCAAACTACCTACAACTCTTAATAATAAACGGATTTTTGATTTTCTTTATTTAACGTTATCTTCAGATGATTTGCAACAATTGCTCTTTGCCCGATTTTTCATTTTTTAATTTACAAATTAGTAACTTAACCTCCAAAGTAAAAAAATCCCATTCTTTGCTAAAATTATGACTGCATTGTTAATTTGAAAATTAAAAACAATGTATTTTAATATGTTACAGGTGTTTATAAGCAATGCTAGTAAGAATATAAGTTTAAAAAATGCTTTTAAGTATTTTGTGGTTATGTCAAATAAATTAACTGGCAGTTTAAGTATTGCATGATATTTTATATGAATATAAAAAAAATTATTGTTTTTTATATCTTACTAGAAAGCTCTTTGTTTGATTCCTCTTAATCTTTATTTTTAAAATGTAACATAACCATAAAGTAGAAAAGTCATTTTCTGTGCTAATGATAAGACGATTTTTTAATTTACAAATTCATACAAAATTATCAATGATAGAGTTGGTATTCGTCACCAATATTAGTAGTAGTCTGAGTCAAAATTTTTTTTTTTGGTATTTTTAGGTTATTTTACATAAAATGTATACGAATTTTAGTAATGTCTGCTATTTAATAGGGTTCTAAAAATCTTAAATATATAAACATTGTTCTTCATACCTTACCTAGATTGCTCTTAGCCCTTTTCCTCATTATCCTTTTCTATAGAAAGTATCATAACCTCTAAGGTTGAATAATTATATTTCAATTGAAAAAAATTTTGAAGAAATTTGAATGATAATCTTTGTAACAAATTTAAATTGGAGTCAGAGTTGAAAAAATTTTTCTCGATGTTTGTAGGTTATACTATATGAAATAATTGGTAATTTGGGTAATGTAAGCTATTTAATAGAGTTCTAATAATCTTTAAAATATTTATCGAGTTTTTTTTTGCTATTTGCCCAATTCCTCGAATTTTTATAATATTCAAAGTAATCCAATCTCTTAAGTTAAGAAACTATATTTTGTAGTGATAAAACTCCTTTGCCGAATTGTACGTGCAATCCACGTAGATTCCACATGATTTCCATGTTTATTTGATGTGAATTCCACGTTAATTCCGTGTGAACCTGTCACGTTAAAAACAAAAAAAATTTCACGTAAATTCGATCAAATTAGAAAAATTTCCACGGACACGTCCATGTGGATTCGACGTGGAATTCGCCAATTTGGAAAAAAAGATTAATTTTTTGTCTTTTGAGGCTATGTTGTATACAACAAATAGGGATTTCAGAGATATAATCTACTTCAATGGTTCATGACAATCATTATATAATAGTTACCATTATCATTAATACCTTTTTGTAAAATTTTTTAAATGATTAATCGCTATATTATCAGCACAAAATATGATTATTCAACCTTAGACTTTATGTTACTTTTTATAGAAAAGGATTATGAGGAAAAGGGCTAAGAGCAATCTTGTTGAGGTATGAAAAACAATGTTTAAATATTTAAGATTTGTAGAACTCTATTCAATAGCAGACATTACTAAAATTCGTAGACATTTTATGTGACATAACCTTAAAATACCAAAAAAAATTTTTTTAACCCAGACTATCACTAATATTCGTTACGAATACCATCTCTATCATTAATGACTTTTTTCAAATTTTTAAATTGAAAAATCGTCTTATCATTAGCGCAGAAAATGATTTTTTTACTTTAGAGGTTACGTTACTTTTTAAAAATAAAGATTAAGAGAAATCAGGCAAAGAGCTATTCTAGTGAGATATGGAAAACAGTAATTTTTTTTTATATTAATATCAAATATTATGCAATACTTAAACTGCCAGTTATTTCATTTGACATAACCTCAAAATACTAAAAAGCATTTTTTAAACTTATATTCCTACCGGCATTGCTTACAAACACCTTTAACAACATTAATACATTTTTTCAGTTTTTAAATTAACAATGCAGTCATAATTCTAGCACAGAATGTCTTTTTTCTACTTTAGAGGTTGAGTTACTAATTTGTATAAAGATTACGTTAAAAAAAGAAAATCGAAAATCGGTTTATAATTGAGGGTTGTAGGTGGTTTTGAACGTTTTTTTTCCGTTTGGCCCCACTGTGCGCCCGTTCGGCCGCGATAGGCCCTATTTCACTGACATCGTCTTGAAATTTTTATTTCCTAAAAACCCACATTATGTTTTCAGGGAAGAAACGTTGACATACATAAATACACGATACTGCTGTGTAACAGTTACTTAGCTAATAAAGATTTTTGTGGTTATAATTGCAATTCGTAAAAAAACCACTTGAACATTCCATCCACTTGTTCATTCAAATCAAACCATTGTAATTTACATGGGGGGTTGGAGAGTAGCCAGCGTTGCCTACGTTTGACGCGACGGCGACAAAACTTTCTAAATATCTCGAAAAATTTTTGAACCGACATAAGTGGAATGAGACCTATTCGCTATGCGCCTATTACAGGTAGCGCCGCAAGTGAGAAAAATTGTCTCTCGCTGAGATCGCCAGAATGCACGGAGCCTTGTAGAAAAATTGTTTATTCAATTAAAATAAAGATTATTCAGAGTAAATTGACCAAAGAAATCAGTGATTTAAGTGTATATCATGCTGCTGTACAGTAATAAATTTTGTTACGTGTTGTCACGTATCCTACGAGAATAGAAAAAATAAAAACAGGGATTGCAACTGTGTCAACACAACATATATATGCACACACGTACATGCTTGCACTTTAGTGCTTGAGAGAAACACAAGTATGCAGGTTGTATTGGTCCATTTGTAACAACATGGTACTCAACAAACATGAACATAACGTGTCACCTAAGATACGTGGGTTTTCGTGCAAACGGCGAATAAAATCAGCCAAATATTAATGGCTGGTAAGGTTAACTTTTACACATTTTTTTGTAGATTATCGTGTAGTAACCTCGTAAAAGGTATAGATACCCAACTTTTACACATTTATATTACATTTCCATGGGATAACTTGTGTCTCTCGAGCTTCATACACGTGCAAGAATATGTATGAACATATACATGTTGAGTTGACACAGTCGCAATCCATGTTTTTATTTTTTCCAATCTTGTAAGATACGTGACAACACCAAAGAAAATTTATTACTGTACAGCAGCATGATATACACTTAAATTACTGATTTCTTTGGTCAATTCACTCTGAATATTCTTTATTTTAATTGATTAAACAATTTTCCTATAAGGCTCCGTGCATTCTGGCGATCTCAGTGAGGGACAATTTTTCTCACTTGCGGCGCTACCTGTAATAGGCGCATAGCGGATAGCGTCCAAAGAGGCGCCGCTACGAAGCTCGTCGATGTCGCAAACTCACTTTTTTTGTAGTTTACATTTTCGGTACTTGCGCTCAAGCAAATTTATGGAAATTTTGACTAGTTGAAGAATAACTTTAGACGAATAAAAGACCGTTTGAAAATTTTTTTTCTGTTGGCTAACAACATTTTTTTTAGCTGTTTTGTAGTAGGTCCATTTATTGGTTTTCACTGCGGTTTGCAAAAAGTTTATATTTGATCAAGCTAAAATTTGGTGTGAATGTAGAGGAAAATAATATTGACCTTGTGTTTATATTGTAGCTTTTAATATTGATTAGAACGCGAGTTATTAAATGTTGAAAAAATTGCCGAAAAACAACTAAATAAAGACTACAACATACATATTAAGTTCTTAGTTTTTTGTGCCCCTTACTAGAGCAGTAATGTTTGTGCACATGTAAGATTTTATTCATCACTGAATGTAAGCATGAATCGCTGATTTGCTTTTTAAGTATTGTGCTCAAAAAACTGCTTAATATTTTGTGGTCATTTTATACACTTGTATATAATTAATGTATTGTGTACAAAAATGTGTGTACAATATTAATGTGCACGATCTTTACGTGTATTTTTTACAGCATTTGGTTTGTGCAGTAAGGTTGTTGTTTTGTAAGTACAAACCTTTTCGAATTTATAATTCATACAATAATTACTATAACATTTACCTTTCTTACTCTATAAGTCAAAAACTCTAAAGCAGAGAAAATTTTCGCAGATTAATTTTTGGTAGCAAATTTCATACAATACAAAAGCTGTACACACATTTTTCTAAAAAAAATTTTATTATCATCAAAAAATCGAATTAAAACCAAAAATACATTTTTTCCGTGTTATGTAAATGGGAAATCGAGTTTTTGAATAAACTTTCGATGCACTTAGAATTTTTTGCTGGGTAGCTTCATTCCCTATTTTTTATTTAATATCAGATTCGCAGGTAGTACAAAAAAAATATTGCTTGATCATAAAACACCCTAGAGTAAGCATTACATACGTACCTATAGGTATAATATAGTTTATTTAATAACATATTATGTGCTCGACTTCGGCTGAACCTTGTCAACTTCGGCTCCTTCACTCAGGTTTCGGTAATGTGACTGTCAAACTGATTATATGTATATGTAGACAAAGGAGCGTATATTATGAAGTGCGATAAAAGAATACACCGCGATTGTGATTGTGATACGCTATATGTATTATATTATTACAGTTGGATGTAATAGTTCTCGTCGCCCTACAGGACGCTATCATAGTCTCTGTTGCACTATACGCAGTTGTGAATTTCTTCGACACATCAGAGGATGCTGTCATACTCTTTGTTGCACGTCAGGTGGCAGTCATAATTTTCGTCGCATCGCAGGCCGCTGTCATAGTCTTCGTTGTGCCTCAGGTAGCTGTAATAATTTTCGTCGCATCGCAGGCCGCTGTCATAGTCTTCGTTGCACCACACATAGCTGTAATTTTGTTCAGCGCATCACAGGACACTGTCATAGTCTTCGTTGCACCACACATAACTAGGATTTTCTTCAGCACATCACAAGACGCTATTATTGTCCCCGTCACAACGAACAGAGGTGTAATAGTCTTCTTATAACATTGTGTGGAGTAATTTTCTTCGTGTATCAATTTGAGCTTTTATACTCTTCGTAAAACGGGCAGCTGTGATAGCCTTCCAGCCACACGTCGAATAATGCTTTTCATTGGATATCGTACTTTGAAGATGAGTGTAATGGATTAATAGTTACTGAAGAAAAGTTGAAAATTAACATTCTGCGCCTGCTGTTGGATAATGTATCGACTGGTATCAAGGTATGATGATGAAACATTCAATAGAATCTGATTGGAGTTAGTGGAAACAAATTTTCTGCGAAATCTTCGCAAGCAAAGGTTAAAGTCCAATAAGATATGCATACACATTTATGTACACAATAGGTACACTACTAGAATATGCAATAAAAAAAGAAAAACGCTTAACAGAAATTAGCAAAAACATTGATACAGGAACCTTAATTGATCTTGTTGTACTGGGGTTGCCAAATCACGTAGCAAGCATGCATGATAGAGAGACGTTAAAGAAATCAGAAGATGTATTTAATGAAATTAGTAATTCAGAACATATTGTTTATAAGCGGTCATTAAAGAACAGAAGCCACAATTTTAGTAATAAAGAAGATTTGCAAAGAAGCTATGTTCCATATGTAAAGAAAAAAACAAAGAACTCCGATTCGATAAGGAGGATAAATGCTGGTTCAAAACAGAAAAACAAGGTAAATTTATTACTGGTTATGCAGCACTTAAAGTGGGGTTAAGTAATGTGGATTAAAAAAGATAGATGCGCCAACATTAATTGAACTCAATGTTACATTGAATTACACAACTACAGTAAAAGGTATTTTTGACTCTGGTTCAAATGTATTTTTAATAAATGCCAAACTTTTACATATAAGTAATAAAAATAAAAATGTAAAACTAAGTCACATAAGATCAAATATTGATGTGGAAAGAACAGAAGGAATAATTAGTCTAAAGGCAAAATTTTTTGATATATAAAGAAACATACGCCTATGTGATAAATAAGGATAATTTTCCCCATGAATTTTTTATAGGGAAAGATTGTATCAAATAATTTCAACGAACACAAAATGTAAAATCATAACTAGAACAGATAATTTTTGATGATTAGATTATCTCAAAACTGAAAGATCAAGATGATAAAATCAAGGATCCCAGAAACAAAAAAGAATTATAAATAAAATCGCATTCTAAATTAATAGATACAAATAAGAAAAATGAAATTACACAACCAAATTTTAAAATAAATTTTAATGAAAACACAAATACAGATGGATTTGATATAGTAATTTATCACTTAAATAAATAAAAAAAATATGAGATAAGTCAATCAATTGAAAGCTATAAAACATTATTTGCAAAAGATAAGTATGATACAGGAACATAAATGTTGTTCTGAAATGCCCTATAGATGTACAGAAATTGACAGAAAAGATGTAGAAACACAAATAACAGAATTAGTAAAACGAGGAAAAATTAAAGAATCCTACAGTTATTTTGCCGCTCCAGTAACTCTAGCGTATAAAAAAGATGAAAATAAAAAATCAAGGCTATCTATTAACTTCAGAGAACTAAATGAATTAGTTATTCCTCAACCACAACCATTTCCTTTATTAGATGATTTATTAACAAAAACAAGAAATCGTAAATACTATACAACTTTGGATATTATTTCAGCATTCTGGGCAATACCTTTGAGAATAGAAGATAAACACAGAACAGGATTAATAAGTCAAAAAAGTCATTATCAATGGACATGTCTTCCCTTTAGATCAAAAAGATCGCCTGAAATTTTTCAAAGAATTGTATCTAGTATTATAAGAAAATGTAGGCTTACAGAATTTACAGTTAATTACATCGACGACATATTAATATTTTCTAAAACATTTAAAGAACATATAGTACGTTTAAAAAATTACTAGAAGCAATAGTAAGAGAAAGGTATAAATTAAAATTTTCAAAATGTAGATTTGCAGAAAGTTCAGTTAAATATGCAGGCCACATAATTCGTTACAATACAGTATCATCGTTAAAAAATAACTTAATCTCAATACAAAATTTTCCAACGCCAACATCTTAAAAGGCTTTAAGACAGTTTCTCGGTAAGATTTATTTTTATTATGAATATATTACAAATATTGCGTCGATTTCAGATCCTCTCCATAAACTACTAAAAAAAAAAATGAGAAATTTATGTGGACTAAAGAATGTCAAAAAGCTTTTGATCAATTAAAGAGCTGTCTATCCACTTAGCCAATTCTAGCTATATTCGACCAAAATTTACCCATACACATCAACACAGATTCTAGTTTGAAAAGTATTGGAGCAGTTCTAAAACAACAACAAACAAACGAAGAAGAGCAGCCAGTGGCTTACTTTTCAAGAAAATCAGACCAGTCTCAACAAAAAGAATAGGCAATTTATCTAGAGTTCCTAGTTATCGAAGAAGCAGTACCATTTTGGCAACATTGGCTTCTAGGAAAATCATTCATGATCTTCACAGACCATAAACCACTGGAAAATCTAAACATCGAGTTACAAACAGACAAAGAGTTACGCGACTGGACCTATTACTAGTCACAATACGACTTCAAGGTGAAATACGATCCAAGAAAACTAAATATAGAAGCTGAATGTTTAAGCAGAAATCCAGTACTGAGCGCGAGAAATAATATCAACGACGATCCAAAATTGTAAATTTAATAACTTTTAACGACGTCTTAGAGGAGCAAAAAAGAAATAAAAATACAGAATTAAAAGGAGAAACTTGTTTTGGAAAATCGAATATACTATTGTAAAAGAAGAAAGGAGAACAATAAAATTTCATCATCAGAGAATTTTAGCAAAGAATTAATGAGAAAAATACAAGAAAAATTTTGCCACATGGGCATTAATCAATTGAAATGTATGGTAAAATCATACTACACAGCGAAAAACATAGACAAAACATTTAGGAGACTTGCAAACGCTGTGAAACATGCATAAAAAATAGATCTAGAGGCCAAAATAAATATGGTTTCATGTCATATCTTGGTCTGTCTTAATATCTATTTCAAATAGTTTTAATTGATACAATTTGTAGTTTTGGAGGTCAGAGATCAACAAAAAGATACTAACATCTTTTAGTGGATCATTGTATACGCTATGCTTAATTATTAACTTCAAAACCACAAAACGGACATGATTTTATAAAAATAATTAGGTTAGTATCAATGAATAACAAAATTGAAATGATTCTAGCTGATCAATATCCTGGAATTGATTTCGAAGAATTCAGAAAATTTTTAAATGGAGATAATGTACAACTAATATTTACATCAAAGAATGCACCTTTCTCAAATCGACTCAACGAAAAATTAAATCAGACACTAGTTATCAAAATCTGATGCAAACTTAATGAAAAAAAGAAAAAAAATCATCTTTGACATTAATAGCACATGAATGCGTAAAATATATAATGAGACAATGCATACAGTCACCAAATACGCACCAAGTTATCTATTATTAGAAGAAGATAATTTAATCGTACCGCATGAACTTAGAAATAAATAAAAAATGACTTAAATAAAAATAAAAAGCACAGCATTAGCAAATAGCATCAAGTATCACAATTACAATAAAGCGAAGTAAGATGAAGGTGGAAAAAATTATACATTCCAAACTGGAGATTTAGTATTCGCAGAGAATGGTAATAAACTAAACAGAAAAAAACTAGACGAACTAAGAATCAGGCCCTAGAAGATTCTTAATAAAATATCAAATTAAATCTATAAAATCATTACAGGACAAAAAAGTAGAGTCAAACATGTTCCACATTTCAAAGCTAATCATGCTCAACCAGCCTTAAAGTAAAATTGAAGGGGACATAAATATAATAAAATATATCGACTGTACATAAGACAAAAATTTATAAATTTTCTTCTCTCGCGTAGGGGGGGGGGGGGGGTGTGTGTGTGTGTGTGTGTGTGTAAGGAAGTATACTACCTTAGTAAGATTTGTATTTCCCCACCCCGCTACAAGTGTCGGTAACATAAATGTCTCTTTGTACAATATATTATTAAAACGGTTAAACGCAAGCATGCAGAGGCAATTAAACTAAGCACAGTGCAGGATCAATTATTGTAGAGCAATCCATATAATTGTAAAAGAGAGAACGGTTAATAATTAACGTTTAATGTCGTTTCTTCGTTTTACTTGTAAGAAGTGCGATCTTGTAAATATTGTAAATAAGAAGTATGGCTGATGATTATTACAATGTTTGTTTTACAGAGGAACCTTGGTTTTTTTATTTACGACGATTTCCTTTCAAATTACAACTTAGTACATTACATAAATAAAGAATTATTTAAAAAATTTACATAGCATGATTAGTATTAGTAATCTTTAATTTTTACACTGTAATAGTTTTTTCATTTTTTTGATGCATATACTTAATGTAATTTAACGTTATAAAACAATAAATCAAGTAAATAACTGTTATTCATTACACATTTATTGATTTTCTTTTTATGTCATATCATTCAGAAGACAAATCTTTTTGAATAAATAAAGAATTATTTAAAAAATTTAAATATTATGATAAGTATTCGTCAAAAAGAAGTATTTTTGATTATTATTGTAAATTTTATTGTGAACATATTGAATAACATGCATCGGAAGCCCCTTTTGCTCTTTATACTGAATGTAAATACCTTTATTTACCAATAAATTATAGTAGCAGTTTTGCTGTGCTGAAAACTAATACACGCTATGAGTAAAGACTTTATACATCATGTTTCTCCATGAGGAATCCTTTTTGCAGGTCATTTCACAACTTCTAAACATGATATATAAATTCACCTTATTTAGAGAGAAAGCTGGAGGAAAGCTAAGGGTGAGCAGGGGTGGAGTCGAAGAAAGCTAATACTTGCCCTAAAACATACAACTCTATAATATAGGAAGAAATATATACATATATATACATATATCTATGTATTAGATGCACTTTTCTTTTCAAAAAAATCTATTAAATCCCAAGCTGTCAATCCTCAGCTACCGAATACGCCTAACAGCATGCATTTCTGTTAATTCTTTATTTATTTAGATAACAAAAAGCTCATCTCCAGTAACCTTTTAGATCGTCTGCCTGCACTTTTTTATGTGAAAAATTAAATTAATATTATGCAGTCAAACAACTAAGAATTAATACGTTTGACAGTCTGAATTTTTGTTGATTTATTTATTTATGTATAAAAAAACAGCTGATCCTTAGTTATCCAGTCTGATCGACTGCCTGCACTTTTCTCGAGTAAAAAATTTAATAAATACCAAGTAATTGATTTAGTTACCAAATGTGCTGGACTGCATGGTTTTTGTTATTTATTTTATTCATTCAAATAACAACAAGCTAACGCTCTAGTAAACATGTGCAATCGACTGCCTGGTTTGTCTTATGTAAAAAATTTATAACATTCGATGTAGTCAATCCTCAGTTACTTAATACCCTAGACTTATACGTGTGTGTTATTGTATTGATTTATTCATTAACAAACAGCTGATCTCTAGTGCGTTA
This sequence comes from Copidosoma aretas, assembly GCA_030522625.1. Taxonomy (NCBI): domain Eukaryota; kingdom Metazoa; phylum Arthropoda; class Insecta; order Hymenoptera; family Encyrtidae; genus Copidosoma; species Copidosoma aretas. The sequence continues at coordinate 49,366 of JAPYYV010002379.1, read as the reverse complement.
ATACGATCGACTGCGTGCTGTTTTATTCTGTAAGAAATTTATTCAATCCTAAGTGGTCGAAGCTCCTGATACTTAATATGTTTTACTGTCTGCATTTTTTTTTCATCTATCGGTTTTTAAATAACATACTCTAAAGTTACCCCGTGCGATCCTCTGCCTGCAATCTTTTTATGCCAAAAATTCAATATATTATAAGTCATTTAACTCTAAAAAACTAAAATGCACCCCTTTTTAAAACTAAAAAAAAGGCTCATCTCGAGTAACCCAGTAAAGATTTATCAAATTTCATGCAGTAAAAAACCAAAGATTTAATACGCTTGACTGCCTGCGTTATTTTAAGTATATTGATTTATATATACATTTAACAGCTGATCCTAAAATGTTAATACAATCCACTGTTTGCGGTTTTCTTAAGAAAAAAAGGATATAAATACCAAGCAGTCAATCCCCAGTTGCCTCAAAAGCTCAACCATCTGCATTTTTGTTAGTTGAATAATGTACATAAATAATACACTGCTGATACCCAGTGACCTAGCACGATCGACAGCCTTCAGTTTCTGATGCAAAAAATTTCCTAAATCCGTCTCAGCTATCGAATATGCTCGACTACATACATCGATGTAAATTAGTTTATTAATTTAAATAATATTCTGCTGATCTCCAGTAGCCTAGTACGATCAACTTTCTGCAATATTCTCATGTAAAAACATAATTTAAATGATAGGCAGTCAAACCCCAGAGACCTAATACCCTCGACTGCCTGCATTTTGGTCAAATAATTAAGTTTTCTAAATGATAAGCCGCTAATCCATGGTAACCCGGTACAATCGACTTCCTGCAGACTTTTTATAAAAGAAATTTGGAAATACAAATTATTTAAGGCCTCTTGTATATAAATTCAGCATCTTCGTTGATTTAATTATTTATTTAAATAACAAACGGCTGATTCTCAGTAACCTAGTATAATCAAATCTCTGCACTTTTCTATCCAAAAAATTTATCAAATCTTGCGCATTTAATTCACAGTCACCCGATACGCTTGACTGCTCGTGTTTTTGTTATAAATTTCTTTAAATAACAACCAGCTAATCACAAGTAACCCAGTAATATTCACGGCTAGCACTTTTCTTTTGTATTGTCACGGACGTGGCCTGGCTGGCCAGCGCCCGTGGCTTGCCCTCGAAAAGTGCATGCTCAGCATTCTGGGCAGCCGGTGCATCGCAGCGTTTTTAAAAAAGTGCTGATAATGCAGCTGCTTCGGGGCAGTGGTCATGGCTGAGCGGTCAGCGCAAAGTTTCGCGAATTCTTAGTTGTCCGGTCCGAGCCTTGTCGGCCTCGCCTTTTTGGCGAGACCATTCACAATTAATTCGACATTTAATTCATTTATTACGGATTTATCGGTACTTCATCTATCAGTGAATTCCCACATAATACTTCACAGCTTTCTTCACTCACCCCCTTACCGAGGACCTCGGGAAGTTGTAGCGGACCATCCGTTACAGTAGTTAAGTGATGCATCGGCCGGGAAATAAAAATGGCGCTCGACGTAAAGGGTATTCGGGGTTAACGCCCAAGGCGTCTGAGTAAGCTTTCGCGGAGCTTTAAAAACTTAAGTAAAAATAAGAATTCAGATATGCGTCGGTATGGTAACATCGATAAGGAAGAACTTGTCATTATCCACGATAGGAAAAAGTACAACATGTCACCTAGTCAGAAATCATGTCATAATCGTAACCCTGGATGAAAGCGGTCGGTACAATTGACGCGGGGAAATAAAGCGTCGATAATTCCCGTCAAGGACGGATGGATAATACAGCAGATGAAGAAGAAAGAAGAAGAATACAGAACAATACCCTCCATAGAGACGGAGGATCCAAGTGGACGGGATGATGGCACAGATACATAGTCGATGAGTTAGGTGTAAGAGATACATAGAGAGCCTTAGCAGGTGACGTAGTGAGAAGTAGTAGTCATCGGCGACGATGACCTGTAAGCAAGGGAGGTGTCACACACGTTGCCTGGCTGGCCAGCGCCCGTGGCTTGCACTCGAAAAGTGCAGGCTCAGAATTCTGGGCAGCTGGCGGCGGCGCATCGCAGCGTTTCTATAAGAAAATTCATAATGCAGCCGCTTCGGGGCGGCGGTCGTGGCTGAGCGGGCAGCGTAAAGTTTCGCGAATCCTTAGTTGTCCGGTTCAAACCTTGTTGGCCTCGCCACTTGGGCAAGACCATTCATAATTAATTCGACATTTAATTCATTTATTACAGATTTACCGACACTTCACCGATCGGCGACTTTCCTACTCCCCACTCTTCGCTCCCCCATTACCATGCACCTGTACTTCATCCGTTACACCAAATAAAAATGGCGCCCAATGTGGGGCACGACGTGGATAAAAAAAAATGGTGTAACGGATTTACTTTTTAGAATGTATGACTTCTTTTGAACTTCCACTGGCTCGCATTATGATAACTTTTAATATTATTTGGAGTTAACACCCAAAATAAAACACCACTGTTAGTTTTCTTGAGCAAAACCTTCTTTATTTATTTAGTAGTCGATATTTCGTCTCTTCATGGAGACCTTTTCGATAAATAAAGAAGGTTTTGCTCAAGAAAACTAACAGTGGTGTTTTATTTTGGGTGTTAACTCCAAGTAATATTTGGACTTACTTTTCATTAGTGTAACGGATGATGTACAGGCTCATGGTGATGGGGGAGCGAAGAGTCGGGAGTAGGGAATTTACCGATAGATGGAGTACCGGTAAATCCGTAATAATTAAATTAAATGTCGAATTAATTGTGAATGGCCTTGCCAAAAAGGCGAGGCCGACAAGGCGGACAACTAAGGATTCGCGAAACTTTACGCTGACCGTTCAGCCACGACCGCCGCCCAGGAGTGGCTGTATTATTAGTACTCTTATAGAAACGCCGCGATGCGCCGGCTGCCCAGAATGCTGAGCATTCACTTTTCGAGTGCAAGCCACAGGCGCTGGCTGGCTAGGCCACGTCCGTGACCGTATAAGATTTGTTAAACTCCAAGCTGTCAATCCTAACCTACCTAATACGCTTAACAGCCTGCATTTTTTCTAATTAAACTATTTATTCAAATAACAATAAGATGATTTCTAGTAGCCTGGTACGATTGACTGCCTGGAATTTCCTACGTTAAAAATTAAATAAAATACAAATATCCAGACACGAGTAACCAAATATGCTTGACTGTCTGCATTCTCGTAATTTATTGGCTTATTTAAATAAAAAACTCCTAACGCTCGGTAACCCGGTATAATAGACCGCCTGCATTGTCTAATGTAATACATTTATTAAATTCCATTAAGGTAAACACTATTGACCCAATACGCTGGATCACCTGATTCTTATCAACTTATTTATTAATTAAAATAGCAACAGGTTGACATCCAGTAACCCAGTAAAATCAACTGCCAGCCCTATTCTTAAGTATGAAATGATTTATATTCGAAGCATTTTATCCTCAGTTGTCCAAAACACTCAACTGTCTGCATTTGCGCTGGTCAATTAATTTATTGAAATAACAATAAGATGATCTCTAGTAGCCCGGTACGATCAACTGCCTGGACTATTCTATGCAAAAAAATTAATAAACTTTATTTAGTCAGACACGAGTAGCCAAATACGCTCGACTGTCGGCATTTTAGTTAATTCATAGATCTATTTGAGTTATAACCAGCTAACGCCTAGTAACCTTTACAATCTACGGCCTGCATTATCTTATGGAAAAAATCAATATAATTTTATGCAGTCAAACACCAGAAACCTAGTACGCTAGAATGCTGACATTCTTGTAAATTGCTAAATGTATGCAAATATCAAACAGCTGCTCTTTAGTCATACAGTACAATTGACTGCCTGCACTTTCCTTGACCAAAAAATTTATGAAGCCCTCAGCAGTTGATTCTCAGAGACCGAGCGTCTTTATCTGTCTGCATTTTTGTTTATTTGTTCATTTATTTCAATCACAACCAGCCGATCTCTAGTAACCCAGTACGATCGACTGCGAGCACTAAATTGATTGTAAAAAGTTTACTCAATCCCAAGTAGGCAATTACCAGGTACCTAATACGCTTAACTACCTATGTTTATGTTAATTGATTCATTGCTTTATATAACAAAGAGCTGATCCCTAGTGATATAGTATGATAGTATGATCGACTGCCTGCACTATTCTTTTATGAAAAATTGATCGAATGCTAAGAAGTCCAACCCCCTCACACCTGATACGCTCGACTGCCTGCTATCTAGTTGATTTATTGATTTGTGTATACAATAAACAGCTGAGCCCAACTTATTCACGGCGGCTGACTACCTGCACTTTTCTTTAAAAAAAAAATTCATTAAACACCAAGCTCCCAATCCCTAGTTATTCTTGAGGCTATACTGACTGCATTGTTTAAAATGGATGTATTTATTTAATTGACAATCACCTAATCCCCAGTAACCCGGTGCAAAGGATTCCCTGCATTGTCCAGTATTGAAAACTCATTTAATTTTATGCAGACACATACCAGAGATGCAACACGCTCGGCTAATCTACTGTTTGTTAATTCATTGATATTTTAAATAACAAACAGCTGATCCCAAGTTATCTAGTCCGATCGACTTGCTGCAATTTTCTTTTGTAAAAAATATATTAAATCCATAGCTGTCAATCCTTAGTTACTTAATACGCTAAACTTTATGCATTTTCAATGATTTTTTTTTAAGTATCAAAAAGCTTTATGTTTTTTAGTTTTTTTTTTTTTAAGTATGAAAGTTTTTTCCCTTCCTTCCCTGCAATGTTCAGAGGCGCTAAATTTTCGTCTGTCGTTTTTTTTTTTTTTCTTATAAATTTATTAATACAACAAACAGTAGAGTCTCAGTAAACCAGTATGATTAAATGCCTACACTATTCTCATAAGACAAACTTTTAATGCTAAGCATCTAAATCCCCTCATACCTATTACGATTGTTTGCCTGCATTTTTATTTGTTTATGTATTTATTAATATAACAAACAGCTGATCCTCAGTAATCTAGTCTGATCGACTTGCTGCACTTGATATATGTAGAAAATGTATTTTTCCTAAGCAGTTGAATAACAAACAACATATCCCAAGATACGCACGATAATGGACTTTTAGAACTTTTCTTTAGTCAAAATTTATCGGAAACATAATTATTCAACTTCTAAAGTCCTAATACGCTCGACTACCTGCATTCTTGGTAATTTATCGATTTTTTTATACAACAAACAGCTGATCCGTAGTAATCCAGTTGATCGTCTGCCTAAACTATTCATATGTAAAAAATTTAATAAATGCTAAGCAGTCGAACCCCCTAATACCCAAAAAGTTTGACTGCCAACATTTTTGTTAATTGATCGATTTATGTATGTAACAAACAGCTGATTCCTAGTTATCTAGTCGGATCGACTGCTTGAACTTTTGCATGTAATAAATTTTTTTTTTTTTATGCAGTCAGACAACAGAGACTCATCACACTTGACTGTCTGCATTTTCGTGATTTATTAGTTTATTGAAATGACATACATCTAACGATTAGTAATTCGGTACAATTGACTGCCTGGATTGAATGTAAAAAATTTATCAAATTTCATCTAGTCAAACACCAGTGACCCGATGCGCTCGACCACCTATCTTTTTTGTTTATTAATATATCTCTTTAAATAACAACCCGCTCATCTCAAGTAACCTAGTACGATCTCCTGCTAGCACTTTTCCTAAGCCAAATGTTTTTAAATACCAAGCATTCAATCCCAAGTTATCTTAAACGCTTAACTGTCTGCATTTTTGTTTATTGACTGATTTAGCTACATAACAAACAACTGATCTCCAGTTAACCATCACGATCAACTGCCAGCTTTTTTCTTATGTAATCAATTTATTAAAATCGAGGGAATCAAACTTCAGAGACCTAATACATTTGACTTTCTGCATTGTAGTTAATATATTGATTTATTTAAATAACAAACAGCTGATCTCTAGTAAAAATGTACGATTGACTGCCTTCACACTTTTTTATATCAAAAATTCTTTAAATTTCAAGCAGTCAATCCTCAGTATGCTAATTTACTTGAGTGTCTGCGTATTATGTTGATTAAAATATTTTCTTATATTATATAGTTGTATGGTCTTAGGGTTAGTACCAGCTCCCTTCCGCTTCTCCCCGCTCCCCCAAATCAACGTAAAATGAGTTTCTTTTTACCGTGAAATATGACCTCATATAATTTTAGCTAGCTCTGCCCCCCCCCCCAGCTCCCCCTCAGCTCCCTACTAGACTCCCCCCCTACCTCGCTACAGCTGCCTCTGAACATAGTTCTTATTTCGTAATAAATTTTCACAACACTGTTACTTTTTTCTAAGTATAAAAATACCTACGTTAAAAACCAACTTTTATGAAAGTATACCATGTAGCAATTAATATTAATAATAAATAGAATAACAATATTCATAATCGTACACCAAAAATTCACGATTATACCTATGGAAGCCGTAAAAAGAATTCTATATTGAAACGAAAAGTATTATTAAGATCTTAGAGAGATAAGTTTTATATATATATATATATATATATATATATCATTATAGATCTTTAGAAATTCTGGAATTAGCGATAATACATGCTTTTCTGCTGAAGCATTCAAATACCTACACAAAAAATACTACTCCTAAAAGTTTCAAAGTTTCTCTCGGCATTATGTATGCTAAGAATTCGCTGTATGGCGCTTAAGGAAGTTCGATGAAGTCAAAACGATAAGATTCTGATAAAAACTATTGGAATCTATTTGTTGAGTTGTTAGAAATGTTGTTTCGAAATTTCAGACTAATCCTCAACATAGTTTTTGCGAAAATTAAACCCAAAGTTCTGTTTTTTAACATGGACTCTTATCAGAGAGGCGAAAAATTTCACAGTAAAAGTACTGTATAATTTTTTACAGCGATAAGAACTTAATAAGAAACTTACGTTATTAAAACTTATCCAATCATGAAACTAACGACATCAAAACAGTGAATTCTACAACACAGCTTAGGAGATATTTATACAAACGTAAATAAAATCGCAAGAGGCTCCTATGCTGGATGCATGCGGGAAACAAGAACGCGACGTCTGCTGTCAGTCGACTTTTTACGTGTCACGATGACTTTTCACATGATCACTTCTAGAAGCCGTTCTACTTAAAATTATGATAGGAAACTTGGTGTAGCCTTTCAAGAGACCTTGTACTTTGATGCTATATCATTAAAATGTCTGATTTTAAAAATTCGTTGCATTCTTTTATTGATACAAAATTAGATTGAATACGTTGTTTTATAATTATACGGCATATTATTAATACACTAATGAGTACTGGCGAGTTCAATACACATACATCTTCTGTAATCGACACAGCGGACATTTTTGAGCTAGGTTAGTACAGCTGACTTTAACACAGTGCCTTACGGGAGAGAACGTGCTCCCCTTCACCCCCCGGAAGAGCGGATGAACCTCCTTAATAGGGTAATTTTTACAAGAATATATCCACCATTGAAAAAAAAAATTTCTTGCAGAAATTAAAAAACAGAAGTCACAGGAAAAGACAAAAGTACAAAAAACTGTTTTAAGAATCTAGAAATAATATAGACTTTTGATTCGACCACCAAACTTCATGGCTTATAGACTAACACGCATATTATCGGAACGTGGGCAATAGCATGAATCTATCAAATTCACAAGGCAAGGAATAAGTGGAAGTACTTTAAAACTACGAAGAAGAGGATTTGTAAATGTAACATACAAGATTTAGGAAATTATCATCACTGAAAATGTAGAAAAATTCATAGAGGAGTGAATAATAATAAAAAACAGTTAAGCTGCTATCAAAACAAAAGAAAGAACAAGATATCACATTTTTGTAGTAAACAATTTAATTAAAAGCAAAAATTGAGGAGAAATAAGTTTGAAAATGACGAAAATGTTCTAAAGAATCCAAATATAAAAAAAAATAGTTAATTACAGCCTAGGGCTAATAAATTTATTCAAAACTATGAAAACAAAAAGGCAAGGGTTTACATGAAGCCTGGTAATTGTAAGTTTATTCTTCTAAAAAATAGGCGATAAGTGAATCTAAAATAAAGCAGGAGGTGTAACAGTAGGCAAACTCAGAATTAACTGTCTCAAATTACCTAATGACGTTGTTTAATGCGCCTAGCATATTAAAGACAGAAAATATGTGCAGAAAGACTTAGTTAAATAAAGTACAAGAAATATACTGAAAATAATAAAATGAAAAAGGAAAATGTTGATTTTGGGAAATAAACAAGGAATAAAAACATATCTGCTTAGATTCGAAGTGGATGCATTGGAAGTTAAGAACTAGGACATGGACCAAGAAGTGTGGTTCTATCAAAAAAAATTTTCCGGCATGGAAAAAAACGATAGATAGGAAGCAAAGGACAGTTAAAGCAGTCTTAGGCTTAAGCAAAAGAGATAAAATATAAGGTTTAAATCAAAGATCATTTTTCATGGAATAAGTGATGTAATTATATTGCACATACGTAGCGGAGTCTCGTGTATGAAAGGGGGAACACTCCGTTCCTCGCCCCTCTGAGCGATTCTCCCATAGCTCCTTAATCAGTCTGATCTTTTAAAACCCTTACAACGTTTTTTACAAATTTTTTTTGATGTCCTTCATTGTGAATTAATATACGTCTATTTAAATGTGTCAATCATTTAAAACTTTTCTAACTTTCAGCACATTTAAATAATTTTCCCTTACTATGTTCTTTGAAAAATAAGATGTGCCTGAAGTTTCATGTTGTAGTTCATATCTTTAATACAATATTTTATAAATTAAAATTACATTAAATATGAGTATTAAAAAAAAATAAAACAGAATACCTGTAAAAAAAAATCACTTAAATGAAATTAATTTTAAGTCTGTAATAAATTGTTTAAATTTTATTTACAAATTTTTCAATACATCGATTACAAAAAATTTAATCATAATAACCAAACATTGGAATTGATGCGGTCAAAATATTCTAAACAGTAGGAAGTCTCTTAAGCTGGAAAAAATCATAAAATCACTAGAAATTATACAAGCTTTTCAAATAGAATTGTAGTAATTGTATAAAATGTATAAATAGTGCTCAAAAAATGTAAAGAGAAGAAAGGCATTTAATAAACGAAATTATTGTGCTCATATAAGTATAGAGATAGTTTTATATTAACGTGATAAAGATGTGATGAAATTCATTCAAATGTCCGACTAGTTTTAGTATGTTCGTGATAGCTTTTATAGTTTCTCTACAAGTATTTAAAGTAATGGTTATACTAAAAAAAAGCAGTGAGTCAACCCAAAAAAAAGTATCATTTTTGTTCTATATAAATGCACTCTGTAATATGTGGTAACTTGAGGTTGATTATTTATTTGTTGTCTAAAATCACAATCCACGTCTGTGTATCTCTCCGAAGTCCTAGCCCAAGCATCGTTTTTTTTAATGTTTTATTATTTTCCAAAATAAAAATTGTTTCAAAGAAATATTTTTAAAACAGCATTAAAAAAAAATTAGAATATTTATAAATGAAAAAAGATTGAAATATATTTTGATAACCATTTTTTCAATTGAAGAATAAAGTATCTACAAGCTTCTTTAATAAACAAGAAAAACATTAAATATTTTTATATGAAATTTTATACACTTATATAATTATTCAAATGATTTATCTTATAAATATAAATAATTGGAAAATTGGCCGGCAGGGCGCGCTGGCAGGCGAATATACACATGAAATGAATATCTTAGAAAAATAGGACAAGTTGCGTGATGTAATTACACCAATAGCGGATAACAACCCGATGAGAAAGTCAGTTTTTATGAGAATATTTCTGAAAACTAGAATTATATGTAATTGCAATGTACGAAATAATATAAAAGAATCATTTTCTTACTTATTAAATACCTCTTTTTTAATACAATAATACCAAATGTTATAAGATTGTAAATGATAGCTCTATAAGGATTGAAGGTTTAGTGCGATAAACCCTATAGAGCCTCCTCAATCGATAAGGAATCGTCGAAGATGGATAAAAAAGTTTCTGTAAAGAGAATTTTTTTCCAATCATAGTGTTATTGAGATATTAGTACAATTTAGAACCAACAGCCAAAAATGAAGTTTTGGCTAAGCCAGTTGATCAAGCCTGCACATGTAGTATAAGCTGTAGCTATAGCTATGTCTCTACACTGCGTTCCCGCTGATGCACACTTTTCCTTCTCATCACTTCTTATGCAGCTTATGCTGACCGTGCTGTAGCCACGGCAGCATGGTATAAGGAGAGCAGCTGCTTGCTGCTCGCACCGCTGCCACTTTCCTCTCCTCGATCATCTTTTGACAAAATCACGTATACGTTATCTTGATGGTTTTTCTCTACATCTAAAGCTCATCAAAATGGAAAAAAGAGTGTGTTAGTAATCAATTATTCATTCTCTTTTGATCAGTGCAAACCGTTTATTGCTACGTGATTCTGTTTTTGAGTTAACAGCGTTTTTCGAAAAATCGTGCTAAAATACCTTATCTTCGCGAAATAGATAACAGCTACGAGATTTTATATACTTTTTCTATAATCAACAGAGTCGATTATGTAATACTCAAAAAAATCGGCCAGTCAATTTTTTTGGCGATTTCGGACTTTCGTTTATCAGTTAATCTCTCCAAGATGTTGGTCCAAAGACACCCTGCCCATGCAAGAGGACCAGTCACGTATTTGATTTTTCGACTCGTTTGTGACGGACTATTCGATGTCCGCCCAAAATCGAACTAGACTCGCCAAGCTTGCTTAGCACAACTGAACTGCCGCAAGCTATTTTCGTTTCTCTTTTCGTATCTCTCCATCAAAAATTCAAAAACGCTTTTAACCGCTGTTTTTTGACTTCTTCCAAAGCGTTTATTATTTCTGTATGCAAGTTGTAAATAGCTAGATGGTCTTATTTAAATATAAATACTTTTTAAGCAGAAAGACAAAGTTGTTTCGAATATTATTCTTATCGCGCTTGCACTCCTGCAAAACAAAAGTGCCTGATCTCAATGGTTTTTCCTGATCAATCATTTGGCCAAAATATCACTAAAAAAAACCTTTTTTGATCAATAAAGGTGGATATTATACTAAAAGATGTTAAAATATTTGTCATTTAAATTTTCTATTATTGTTACACTATTAAAAATCGTTACCAAGAAAATATTACTTAAAAAATCAAAGATTATTGTGGAAACGTACATACAATTTTTTTTTATTTCTTGGAATAAGCTATTTTAGATTTTAGTACAAAAAATTTTTTTTTCTACCTCAGGTGTTTTTGATGACTCGGTGCGCCCTTGGTTGGGAAATAAAATTCTTCACTAATGTGTATCCGTCCTGGGAGCTTTCAATGGACCTCGAACGTTGCTTCGTAAGCGCCCTGAAGCCTAGGTATCGCCCTGGGGAGATGCACATTTATGACGAGAACTACTTTTTTACTTCCTCATAGAGGTAGATTTGTATCGGTCAAAACCAAAATGGTGTGGCTATACGATAGAAATATCTTTTACAGTGTCTCAAATAAAACAATACTATCTTTATAAAAATTGTCTGTGTGTATGTGAGTGTGTATGTACATGTGTGTATTAGTGTGTAATTGTGTGTGTGTGTATGTAATCAGTCATATCTTAGAAATCCAATGGTCGATTTCCATGATTCTGGGCTTGGAATTCTCGTTTTATTATCTCTATGGCAGCTTGGATGAGAATATTTATGTTTTGCAACTTATAAAGGTTTGTATGGAGATTTTTATGGCTAGGAAACAGTATTCTCACTTTTTTAAGGGTAAAAGCAAGTAAGTTTAAATTTTACAATAGAAACATCTGATAGAGCATTAAAATAGCTTGATTATCTATTTTTATTCATTTCCATATTGAGTTTGGTTTTTATTCAAGAAATATTAAGATTTTTGTAGAAAATCAGTCGTATCTAAGTCGCCCTTCTATTGTCATCGATGATTTATGGGTAAAAAATTGTGGTCTTTATATCCTTATATCAGTTACAAAATAAAATCTTAGCTTTATAACTTGTTAAAGTTTTTACAACGATTTTTTATGTCCGAACGCGGTTTTTTGCTACTTTAGGGTGGGAAAATTAATATTTTATTTCCTAAATAATGGTATCTGATAAAGCATAAAGACAGCTTTCTGAATATTTTGAAATTTTGTTCTACGATTTGTCGCTTCTTTCGTTAAAGAACATCTACTTTTTTTCTCGAATTCGTCATGTCATAAAACTCTCCAAATAATTTTGATGACCTTGGGCCTTAAATGTTTTTTTTCATCCCTTAATAAATTAACAAAAGGATTGGACGCTTCATGCTCTATCAAGATTGTAACAACGATTTTTGATGCACAAAAACGGATTTTGCTGTTTTGGAGGGAAACATTTTAATCTGATTTTGTAACTAGTTATAACCTATGGATAATTTAATAGATTTATATAATATAATAACTTTTTGGCTACAGAATAAGTATATTACGTACATATATTTTAGTAATAAGTTCTAATTATTTGTTGAATTGTTTTCAATTTAAAAAAAATTTAACAGTAATTTTTGTACTATTCGGGTAAAAATTACAATTTTTTTTTTTAAATAATTTTACATCATAAGCATAAAAATAGCTTCCTTGTACATTTCAAATATATGTGTATTTTATTGAATTTTTCAAAGTTAAATATTTGCACAGGAATGTTGTTAATGTAGCCGTGGGCTAATGTAATGACAGCGGCTTCTTACCATCGGCGCAAAGTCTTTCTGTTCTGAAGCTGCTCTTTGTGCCATTTTAATCACTTTGTGCCTACAGGCGGTCAATCTATCAACTGGCTCAAAGTGTGCCCACGGGCACAAACGATTACGTTGCACCCTCGTTGATAAAGACATCATACGTGACTCGGGCTCAAACGTACAATAACCGCACTTTGTGGGTGCCTGAATTTGTGCTTAGAGCCCTAGTGATATGATCGACTTCTACTTTTTTAGGCTATCCTGATTAATATAATAATTATTGTTTTCATTTTTATTTTTATTTTAATCCATAGCCGAGCACCAGCTTATAATAATTTTAAGAAGTACTCTCAACCACCTTGGTGTGGAGGGTGTTGATCCAAACTCTAACGATAACTGTTTTCACCCTTAAGTCCTTGTCGTTTCCCGTAACTACTTATCAAATCCTTGTCGCAACAGATCCCTTAATACTCTATTTATTGTCCACAACTTATCCCGTACCTACCCAGAGCAGCCACGGAGCACATCTTCGAGTTGACCCCCCGTACAGAACTCGCCACGGGACTTGAAAACAAGTCCCTGTCGGACACTACTTTTAAAAATATTTTCGAGTTGTCCTGACCGGGATTCGAACCCATGTTTCACTAAAACAGCCGCACCGCAACTGACTAAGACTGACACCTTAGCCAACTGAGCTACAGCTGCTTTCTAGCTACCCTAATTAATGAAGAACAATGGACATGCTTTATCGACCATGGAAGGTAAACTATTAGGAAAAATACCAATAAAATAAAAGAAGTTGATGAGTCGGAGGGTAAAAACTGGATTATAGTAAATAAAAACTCATCTTAAGTTGTTTTATTTTTCATTCCTTAAAGATAATAAGCCGAAACTTCTGTTAGGAGGACATATTATCAATTAACAGGTAAAAAATGAAGACTAAAAATGAATTAGGCTTGGATAACAATTGAGCTGTATTATGTTTAAGTAGTGCAAAAGTTTGCATCTTCTATGTAAATTTGTCAAAATTGAATTTTGCAGATGGACTCAAATGTAAAACAGACATTTCAACACAACTCAGTCTTTGTCTTCTAAGTTTTTTTTTTTTTTCTAGGTCTATTATTAGTGAGCTTATCGTTTCGCAGCTGGTACTAATTGCAAGCAGTTGATGTACTAGGCTCATAAAAAATTGGTTCTTATCGCTTGTGATACTGATTTATGTTCTTCACACAGGCCTTAACTTTTTCTTCCTCATAGAATAAGCTTTGTATAGGTCAAAAATATTTTGTGGGAAAAATGTTTTATAGAGTGTCTAAAGTGTAAAAAAAAACATTAAAAAAAAAAATCTGGCTCCGTGAGCTCGTGTATGTGTGTGTGTGTGTGTGTGTGTGTGTGTGTGTGTGTGTGTGTGTGTGTGTATGAATATAATCAGTAATATCTCAGAAACCCAAGGGTAGACTTTTATGATTATTGGTCAATAAATAGGTTTGTTATTTTTTTTAGGCTTAGAAAAATTTGATTGAAACTCCTAAATATTAATATCTAATAGAGCTTTAACAAAGCTTTATTTGTCATTTTAAATCATCCTAATTAGTGATTTTGTTTAGTTTTTATTAAAGAAATACTTAGATTTTAGTAGAAAATTTGGTATCTTTGTGAAAAAATAAGGAGCTGCAATGATAAAAAGATTTACATGAATTTTTTATTCATCCTTTTAGCTGTCCATATAAAAATGGTGTTTTATACCTTATTTTGAATCTTTAACGTTGTTCATGGTTTTTTCAGTATACAGAGTACAGAAACTCTGAACTTTTTATAGATGTGCAAGTTAATTAAGCCTAGCAAGTAACTTTAAAAGCTCTACCACATTCATTTAATTGTGTACATAATAAAATTAATTATTTTCGGACAAACCACGCTTTGTTGCATACATAAGTTCCACAAAGAAATGCCAGAAAAGTTATAAATCAATTAGATTATATTTTGATGATTCATAACCAAGTAGAATGTAATAATGCATTGTAGATAGGGTGAAGCTTATTTGGGCGTTTACCTTTCGAACAATAAAGCAGCATGCTAGAGCATTGGTCATGTAAAGTATTCTTATAAGCAGCATGCAAAGTATTTTATTTACATCAAGGCCAAGTATTTATATATGAAAATTACAAATAAGATTATCGGTATGAGGTAAAAGTAGTAGTACCTAAATACTTATTTGGAAAGTCTTGTTTCTCCTGCATTGCGATATTTACTTGAGAAATAGACGTATTAAACTTTTTTTATGTAATATTTTTCGTTTTCTCCTATCTATCAAAAATCAAAGTTTGTGATTGACCTTTTAATAAATTAAAAGTCAATTTTCATAACGAGGGCTCTATGACCCGGTACGTAAACACTCAAAGCATGTCTGTTTTTCTTAATTTACATACCAATACACGGCAGCAAGTTGTTCCTGCTTGTCCCAGTATGTAGACACCGAGTGACATAGAGGTTACATTGTTTATTCTGCTTACTTTTATCTCATCACGCAAGTTTATATCTGCGAAAAAAGCTTCAAATATAATTTATTACGTTTATTTAAATGCATAAACGCTAATGCATTTCTACAACTAAAAACAATTATAAATATAATCAATTGTATATGTATTGTTACTGGGAGCTAACTCGTGTACCTGTACGCAAACACTGCAAAAATTAAAAAAAGTTACATCGCAAAAAAAATGTTTTTTTTAGCTAAAATATGTCAACGATAACAAAGACTTCTGTTGTTGTACAATTTTTGAAAACAGTATAGTGCAAATAAATACTTATATGAGGTTATTAAACGTTTGACTATTTTTAAGTCATTGTTCACGACTTTTAAGTCTAATTTTTAGAAGTGTTCACGGATTAGTACTATTACCTTACATCACGTGGTTCTTGAAAATTTTATAAAACCTGTCTAACTGATTATGAAGATAAAATATTTAAATATCTTGTAAATCATCAAAAATCCAGAAGAATCCATAGATATCTATTTTTAGTGCATTTATTAAAATTAATTTAAACCTTTTTTATTCCAATCAGTTTAATTGAGAATTCAACAAGTTTAAATGAGATCCTAAATAAATTTGTATGCAAGTCAAAAATGGTTCTTTAAAATAATTAATTCATTATTTATTCGTTATCTTATTAGATAAATGTCTGAAAGTTAAGTTTCTCAAGTTTTCTTTTAGATTTTGTTGAAAAAAAATTGTTTATCAAGAGTTCCGCCCGTTTTAAAAGATGCAAACACTAATACGTAATTGCTGAGGATATATTTGACAAGGATCTTTCTTTCGTAAATGAATTGGTAGCATATACACTTAAGTTTTGCTACGGAAATAAATTGTTCTATAATTATTTGCAAATGATACGGAAAGACTTGTTTGATATTTATTTAATTTCGATTCTGCTACGAAAAACAAGGCAAATTTTTTTTTGCATTTCGTTTCCGTTACCAAAAATTAAAAATGAAGAATACTGATGGTATGAAACATTAATTTCAGTATCGTTTCGGGAGAGCAAAAAGAAACTAATTTTGTTTTTGTTTTGATATGAAGAACCAAAATGATAACGTACTTTTCTGTTCTTTTTCAAGGAATATAACAAAACAAAACTTATCTTTCGGTAAAGTTCCTGGTTATGTGACCTTAATCCTGATATTCAAACATCAACTTATTATGAGTTGTCTTAAGTATACTAGAGTTAGAACTACGTTTTTTTGAACGAAGCCAACATGCTACTAACCTTTTTTTAGAATAATGCAAGTAAAACGGGAATGAAAGGCCAGACAAACAAAAAATCGACTAGCACTACTACCCCTGTCTTTTACAAAGATTTCTAACAACATTCATCTTCAACTTAAAAGATCAGCGCCCTAATACCCTCCTTGACTTGTCAAAATCTATAAATATATGACTCTGAACTATCAAAAACACAAAAGTGATGAGTACATATCGCTACTAAGTGCCCTGACTGAGCTAAAATAGATCTAGGAAGCACCTATCTAAAAACTATGAGCTTAGCAACTAGTGACCCAGGAGATCCTCGTCGGTGCTCTTTACCAAGAATATAAGCATAAATGTCAGCACTGAGAATAGCATCAATACGATCGGGCAACGAATACCTCTTATCTGCCAGCTGGAGACCAGCTCAATATTGATTGACCAAAATCTTAAACATTTGAGTTACAGTTACGTAAGATATCTTACCGAACACAATAAGCCAACACTTAAAGGCCAAGCCTGCTATCGAATTTTGACGCTACAAGTGTAGTGACCTCGCGAAAAGCCGGAGCGTAAACTACCGAACCAACCCATAACATAGCTATCGATACTCTACGATGAGGAATTACAAGCCGAAGCAGTATGCTCGGGCAAAAAAAACGTTTCGCAGCAGGATTGAGAAGCACTTAAAGCGTTTACTGCTTACCAGCCTGATATCAAATAATTTTTCCTGTGGCGGGAAGAACTTGACTACTAATTGACACCGCAAAGGCGAGGGCTAAATCATCCGTAGTTTATGTGTCTTCAACAGACGAGGCATTCGTAAAAGTTGTCTCTTTTTTTCTAGCTGGTGATACTAAAAATAACGTCATTAAGATCATTTTTGTACGTACGTACATACCTATATATATATATATATATATATACTGTCACTCCAAAGTTAAGCAACATGAGTGGATCGGTGACCGCTCGAGTCTCACTTAAGATTCCAGCACACACATATATAGTCAATAAATAGTGTATTGTTTATACCGTGGGCTCAGTGTGTGTCTACGTATGTGTATACCTGTATGTGTGTGTGCAAATGTGTGTGAGTGAGCGCGCATATATGTGTATATGATGCACACATGAAAAAAATAGTTACTATTTTTATTAAATACAGCAAACAATCACTAAAAATTTTTGCATGCTTAGCAGATCAATTCAGACGCCCAATATTTATTCAAATAGTCGTTATTATGACTAGACCTCTAACTATTTAAAAAAACGCGACATTATAAAAAGAATGGAAGATAGAGCCAAAGTGACAATTCTCATGGGTTTTCTAATAAGAATAAAATCGTTGTGGGGCACAAATAGAGAAGGTTTGTTTGATGTAAAAACATACTCTTAATTTTTAGTGTTTTGGATGTATCTATATAAAATAGAGATCATAAGATTTTGGAGAAAATTATGGCAAGTTTAAAAAGATATCACAAGTATACAGAAATAATTCTTAACGGTTTTGTGCATGCATAATCTCCAAATATATAAAAATACGCAACATCTTTAACAGAAAGCCAGATAGAATAAAAACAACAATTTTCACGAGTTTTCTAAAGGATAAATAGACATCGAGATGGATGAATAAAGAGGTCCTAGTCAACGTACTATATAACCTTAATCTTCCATATTTCGTGCATATCTTAGTAAAAACGTGGTGAAAAAATTTGAATAAAATTGCAATGCGTTCAAAACATTATTATGAATACATAAAAATTGTCCAAAATTAGTCTCAAAACAACATACCTTTAAAAAACCAAAAATATCGTATATCTTAAGGGAAAAGCAAGATAGACCGAAATTTTATTTTATCACGGGTTCCCCAACAAGTATATGAACAGTCAGGTGAACAAATAAATCAGTTTTGGTCGACGCTACGACATAACCTGAATTTTTGAAATTTTGGGAATATTTGGTAAAAAAGGTGGTGAAAAATTTCAAATAAAATTCTAGCACGTTGCAGATATGAATATGAATAAGAAAAATTATTTTGACATGATCTTACGACAGTAAAATCTTTGAAAAACAGAAAGAACGCTATATTTCGGTGGGTAAGCCAGATATGTCGAAAATAACAATTTTTATAATTCCATGCAGACATGCATTCGTCTTAAAAAATGGTTTTTTACATTGTTTAGAAACTATGTTACTTAAAAAAATCTCATGTTTCTAATTTTCTTTTGTTTTCGAATAAATTAATCACATCTTATGTACCGTTTTTCTTATTTATCATGGAATTCACGCACATAACTTTTAATTTCTTCTGTATGGCTTATTTGCTCTCTCTCGCTATCTTTTTTAATACATATGTCGACATTTATCAACCCTCGAAGTTCTAACTTCTGCGATGTGTAGCACGTGACCCACCCAATTTTCTTAGAATTAAATCTTCTCCGGTCTCGTCCTGCTTCACCGCTTCGGCAGTGAAGTCAGAAATTCCGCCAAAAAAAACGGATCTACTTGCACGTATGGGTATAGAGCGGCCATCTTCTATACACCTCTACCTATAAATATATCTGTGGCTGCCCACTGCGTCAGTGTGTTGGTGTGTTCCTTGAGTATGGTGTACACGTGAGTTATATACGATTATACATTAGTACTTTTAAATTCATATGTGCATATATTTATGTACACGAAAGTAAAAGAAAACACCACTATACACGTATGCATGTATGTAACACACCGTATAATATTGATTTAAAAAAAGCATCTAAATAGAAAAGCGAAAGGGACAAAATAAATTTTATAGCGTTTTTCTAGGGCAGCAGCAGTATCGATGTGTATGAATAACAATAATAAATACGACAAAATAACCTGAATTTGCTTATTACGTGTGTATCTTAGTAACAATGAGGCAAAAATTTAATGTAACACGTAACTAATTATATGATTAACACAAATTATTTAAAGATAATTTCTGACATCATAACCTTCAAGGAACAGATACAACTCTAATTTTGAACGAGAAGCAAGACAGCTTCAGGTCTTCTAACGACGAAGAAAACATCGAGGCGCACAAATAGAGAGGTGATGGTCGATTATAAATTTTTATAAAATCGAGGGAAAAAATTGGGGGGCAAAATATAGAATATGTGTAGAAAATTATCACCAACATAAGTACCCAAATGATTTTAAATCGTTCTGTGATACGATAACTTGGGAGGAATAGTTATCATAAATCTATTTTTCCGTTATTCAATTGCATTGGCACAAATAGAAGTCCCAATAAGTGCAAAGATATGGCTGTAACAACAAATGAAATTTTGTCCCATACAGAAATCGGAGATTCTAAAATGAATGCAAAAAAATACAATGTTAATATTTTTCAAAGAATGGAGAATATTTTTTTTTAAATCTTGAATACAATAAATTTTACATCAATTTAAAATTGTCCAAGGTTTTCTTTTACTATTATTAATTATAATAAAAGATACTTGCTTACACATTACGCAATTGTAAAAGAGTGTGTGGTGTAACTACTGTGTTATGTGATAGGCTGTTGCATTGAGGGTGTGCTGAATTAAAAATTGTTATTTATTAACAATAAATATCTATATATTTACACTGTGACCACATGGAAATTCGGATCCTGCACATGCGATTGCAATTTCCGAATGTAAGATAGTATCAAAGTTGTAAAATCAAGTGTTTATAAGTATAAAGTTATCAAACATAAAGCCTGAGTCGTGCACTCTCGGTAGTTCTGAGTAACATGAATTTAAATCATGGTATTCGGTGTCGTCGTATACGATATGGCTGTTGGACTGTACGGTCACTCTATTTATTACAGGGGTACCAAGATTCACAACTTTTTTTTACTTGCTACTTTATTAAATAAAGTACAAAAATTGCTTAACCAGTTTACCTGATTCTTTGATCAGTCCATTTGAGTGCGAATGATCTAAAACTCTGTGAGATTCGAGATTTCTTTTAATACTGCAACTATCTACACTTCTTACTATTATCTTATGCATAACATGTCTTTATGTCTTTGAATGCATTAACATCAAGTTTATCAGTAAAAAAAACCGAAGAGGTACCATAGACTATGGACTAAAAATAAGAATAATTTTATTTAAATAGAAGCTTAAAATTATTTTCACGCATGGAATGACACGCAAATAATGAATTTTAACCATATAACAGGCTTACATTAATAATATATTTCTAGATTTCCAGTTCAAAACTTTGGCAAATGGAAAGAAGTTGCATGTGCTGTCAAGAGAGTGGTGAAAGAGAGGCCAATGTCTTCTTATTTTGTCCGAAGGCTAAGTCAGGTGACAAAAAGTTCAGAAAAGTATGCTTCTACTTTTTTAATACTAGTTAATTTAAATCATCTATGTTTTCATATCCTCCAGTAAACCATACATGATAAAAGCATAGTAAGTAAATTGATAACTTTAGTTTTGATACTTCTTCATATTTGTCAATAGAAGTGCTAAACAATCTCTGAAATAGCTCTTAAAGTTGTTTGGGTCATACCTATGAAGATCTTGAATGTTTTTACGTATATATGATTGTATTTATATATCTATGTATGAATGTATGTATGAATATATAAGAAAGTCTTCCTTGAATTTTTAGAGTTTTTCTAATTTCATGGGATAGCTGGGGTATGACAAGCTATAACAATTAAGTCTTCGAATAGTGAATTCATCTTTGCCTGAGTTATGTGCGATTCCGTTGATGCCAAGAGAAATGACAGCCAGCTTTTGGGCTATACAAGGTCCGGCTATAAAATAAGGAGACTAAGCTTTCAAAAGGCGCTCTAGAAGATAGGGCGGGAAATAAATGCAGCGTTAGATAGCGGAAAGCGTCTCCTATTTCATTACACAGTTACGTTTCTTTCGCTGCAGAAGCATTTATTCTATAAAGGTTAGAAAAAAACATGTTTTCTTCACGTGCCGATAATAATGTGTGACAAACAACAGTATCGTTTACGGGCGCCCAAAAGCTGCAGTGCTTCATAGTGTTAAGCGTAAAAACTAGTAAAAAAAAGAGTAAAAAATTTTTTTACTAGAGAAAAAAAGCTGTGAGAAATGAAAAAAAAAGAATTGAGGAAATAAAAAAACTAAATTCTTGAAAAATAAAAAAAACTTCTTCAATAATAGAAGACGCCCCAATAATTCAAGGATACAGTGGAACTTCCCGAATTCTTTCTTCTTATAATCGTGAAGACAGCTTCGCTATAGCCATGCGTTTCGGGTGTGTCTTTTATTGAAGCTATGCTTCTTACGCCGCGCCGGGTCTGGCGGCTGCAGCTAACTGGGAACAAACGGCAGTAGAGTAAGATTCCTCACTCTGCCGCCTCATTTCTCACGCTATAGGTAGAGCGAGTAAAAGAGGATGAGAGAACGGGTGAGTGAAGGGGGCAGGCCCGCAGGGCAAGCCAAATCAAGCCGAGGCAAGGCGAGTGAGGCAGAGAGAAAGAGACAACTGTCCACTGTGCTGCCACTGCACAACAGGTATATCTATACATGTAAGTATGTTCGCAAGCTAATCTCGGGCTGACGCAGGTCCCCTGCACTGGCCGAAATTCGCTTTAAAGCATACCTCATACGTGCTCGAGTGAACAAAATGTGCGAGCGTGTATGCATATAGTGTGCGTGTACTGTGTGTTTATAGTATAGGTTTAGTATAGTCTACAGTCACAGGCAGTCAGTCAGTCGAGCCTATCGAACAGCTGAGTGGCACCACGATCTACGAGTTTTTTTCGTTAAGGTAGTACTAGCGATACTACATTAGTCAAATAAGCGCCAGGTCTCTTCACATCATATTTTTGGCTGTCAAATATATGGATAAGAATGACGATATGTATGGAAAACGCATCTATTTGGTCTAATATTTATTTCTCTTATCTGTTTTAATCATTACATCAAAATTCTAAAATTAGCAAAATATATCTTATGTGTTTAGTTTCTTATATATCAATTTTAATTAAAATCGACGAACTATTTCTGTGCAAATTAAATTTAACTGATATTTTCCATAAGGTCCTATGATATACACAAGAAAATTATAATGTTAATAATTTTTTTTCTATGCTGTGAAAGTTTACAAAATTTTAACTGAGTCATTTTTATATCATTATTTACGAGTAAGCAGAATTCCATGCATATTGAGACCGTCATTCCACTATCTGTAGTACTACCTTAATGTGCAAATGTACGTGTATGTCTGTGTAGAGAGTGAGAGAAATTGAGAGAGAGTGAATATCAGCCGTACAACGGTACAGGCCGATATATCGTCTAAATGAAAATGAATGAATGTGTATGTATATTTTTTTCTAACTTATAATAATATTTACTGATGAAAATTATATTATTAGTAGAAGTAGTTTTTTGCAAACCAAATTGGTTTGGGCATATTCTTTTTTAATTATTGTAATAATTTTTTTTTTAATTTAATTAATATTTTGATTATAGCAAAGAAGCATAGCTTCTACTGACAGTCCCGCATCTGTCCCTCTTTTTTTTAAGTATTTTTTTTCCAAGAATAAAATTTTTTTTTCTGTTCTTATGTTTTTTCATTTCTTACAGTTTTATCCCGTTTCACTTGTCTTAATTTTTTTTCCCTGATGTCTTTTCTTTTCATTTTTTTTAAAGCTCCTTTCCTACGCTTTGTTATTTAAAGCTTTGCTTCTGTCAGCCGTTCCTAGACAGCTCTGTTGTTTTTTTATATCCTTTTTGTAGTAAAAATATTGAAATGATTTTGATCCTGCAATTTTTGCATAATACGATTCATTGCATTCAGACATAAGTCATGTACAAAGTTTTTATATTCAATTACTGAATAATTTACAAAACATTATTATCTGTATAATAAGTAGAAGTACATTCAGTTATTTGTACACCACTGTTCTCATTATTATATTGTACGAAAAAAACTATTGGTTGATGGTAGCTTATAATTGATACAAAAGTTTTTGATTGAATTTTTTCAAAGAATTTTGTAAATACTGCCTCTGAAGTTGTTACCGTATTGTATGTTGAGCAGTTTAAATGATTACTCTTTGTTGAATTTAATTTTTTCAAACGGAAATCAACCAGCAGTTTCGATTTCTTATCTTTAACAGTGCAATTAATACTCCACCTATTATAAAAGGCATAGTATGGTCATTACTTTCCATAACTTGTCATCCATGCTCTGCCTAAATCGTTGGTTATCTTGCAATGCAATTGATATCGTTAATGCTTTGTCCCGGAGATATATAAATTGCTATCAAAACTTAAGTTTGCTCATCTTCCATTGTTAAAGGACAAGATCATACCTCCAATATCTAAAATTTTAGCCGTAACTTCATTTAGTTTGTTCCTTCTGGATCGTAATTTTATTTTAGAAAATCGCAGCTACTCTTACTGTATGGTTCTGTACTTGGAATTAAGCCACGTACACTAACATGAGTGAGAGAGAGATATAGAAGTTAACGCACACTGACGAGGTCGGGAAAGGTGGAAAGGGAGGGTGCACGTACTAGAACTTTGTACACCTATATATGTCGTGTAATGTTAATGGTGTCTGGTGCTTAGCACGGATAAGGTGGCTTCGCGTAAAAGCTTCGCTTCAAATATGTAAATATCGGATAGATGTAAGATTATTTGTTACATAAAAAAAGATTCCAAATTAGTGCTATTAATTATTAAAAATAGCCTGTAGCGAGAAATCTTTATCCATGCACGTCTTTTCCAGTAGTATGAAAGGTTTTCTGAAGGCCGAATAACACCAGAGATGGCCAACGTCAACATCGACCTATTTTTGTTTTAACTCCGCAGGCAGTTATCAAAATCAATTAAGTTGTGCTTGTAGATCTTCATATGAGCATTCAGATCATTGCTGAGTAAGTTAACAGGAAAAAAGGCTGTGCGGAGAAAAAAGTCATCGATCTTGCACCAGGATGATGCAGCTGCCTATAACACAGTGTCTGTGAAGCCTTATTTAGCCGCTGGAGGCACTACAGTGCTCAAATACGGGCCGTGCTTGCCTGCTTTAGCACTTCGTAACTTTTTCTCGCTCCTAACAGGTCTGCCTTAAAAGAGTCCCTGTTCGAGTCGACAGAAGAGGTGAACTGGAAATTAGTAAAGCCCTTAAATGCTCTTGTAAGAAAGGACAAGCATCACTTTGACTAGTGGAAAAAACGAATCAAATTGTGTGGGGCAAGGATAGGAGAATACATTGGAGGGGAGTATCTAATTATACAATACATTTCAAAATAAAATGATATTTTTTAAGCAGTCTCGTTATTTAATAGCTGGATCTTGTATAAATATGAGTGTGTATAAATATATAAATTTATGCATGCACGCCGGTATGTATGTGTGTATGTACGAATGTATTATTGCATGTACGAATATATTCATGTATGGGTGAACGCATGTGTAGCTGTGTGTATGGATGAATGTTTGTGAGTATTATCGTATGTTTGTATGCAAGTATGTATGTATGTGGTTTGTATGTATATCAATGAGTACATGCATGTACATTCGTACGTATGTATCTATGCACGCATGTACGTTTGAATATATGTATGTACGTATTAATGTAAGTATGTTTGTTTTTATATAAGTAGATATGTATATGTGTATGTATCAACGATGACTATTACACGCTTTAAGTCACCGCAGGTAATAGCTGATTGACTTTTCACCATGTTCGTATAATAATAAGTATCGGCTTAACATAAAATAAGAATTCATCTATTAGGTAAAGATATAACAACTTAATATTGATAGCCTGCTGTTCTTATAAAAGAAATATATGTATATTGTATAACATCTTCTTTTCTTATGATATTTTATATTTTTAATGCATTTTAGAAAATTTTCATCTAAATAGTTGAATATGTTTAACAGAAGCAAAAACGAAATCAGAAAATGGCTTTTCGTACTTGCTTACGACTTTAAACAAATATTAACATTGTTTTTTAAGTAAAGTTAAGAGATAAATAGATATGTACAAAGCGATATAATTGACACTATATAGTACTCTAACACCTCGGGGGTACGTGGAAGGCATCCATTACCGACAGTGGCTCACTACGACCTCGCTCGCTTCGCTCGTTCCGTCTAGTTCCCCTTCCCAACCTCTAGATGACGCCACAGTCAAGAGCTTTAAAGCAAAAATTAAAAAACTGCGCGGGACATCTCCCTTGCGCCCCTCGCTAGCCTCCTCTTCATTCTGTTTAGAACCTTTATCCGGGATGGAAAATAAATTAGAAAGAGATGGAATAATTTATACTTAAGGGTGGGAGATAAATATCCTCGATCAAGTTGTTCGTATAATTATGATTTAACCTCACTGAAGTTCGTTTAATCATCAATTTTACTTCACTTACTTGTTCGAGGATATTCACTATGTAGATGTTTAGAGTTGTTCCTCTTTACAATGCTAAATACTAAACTTAGGATTTTATCTTCCCTCAAAAGCATCCAAATGACGATGAAGGAAACATATGATTTATGGATCACAAGTGTCACTATTTACATGCGCTAAGATGAAGATGTATTTCGAATATCCTGTATGTCGCCTGTCCTTCTCACACTTGTGTCAAAACATAATCTTCAGCGGTCTTTACGACGGTCGTTTTCTTATATCACATGTACCTTTGCGCTGTTTTCTAAAATTAAATAAGATCATTAGATATTTATTTAATGCACATAAAAATATCGTGAATAGTTAATCATTATTTCGTATGATATATGTTATTGAAGCACAGAAAAAGGAATTTCTCCATATGAATGTTAAAGTTTCAAAAATGACGAAAATAAAAACATTGATATTTTGCCTTCTGAAAACCCTAGCATCACAAAAATTTAGCAGACTACTTATTAAGTAGATATTATTTTAGCTGAGAGCAAAGTTTCATGATGATCTCATCATTATTTGAATTTGGGATATTACATTCATAATCCTAATTATCTCCCACCAATAATACTGTTAAGTCTGGTAAAACATATATTGTTATGAGTGCAAGATAGTCAGGATGAACGTATATGGATTATTTAAAATGCCATTATCATTACTATTTTAATCATCACCCTAGTCATTATTATTGTTAATAATATTATCACTAAAATTATGATTATTTCCTTTGGGTATGACGTATTGTAACAATGTTCAAATTATTGAATATTGCCTGATAGGCATCGAGCACCTGCAAAATCGTTAAATGTACGTATTACGTATAATTAAAACCTTCATCAGGATATGTAACCAATTTCAAACAGAATAAATAATTTGGTGCAATCAAAATTGGTAAATTGGTGTATTTATGCAATTTTTTTTTTTTTTTTTTTTTTTTTTTGGACAAATTATTAAATTTAAATGTACGAAGAAGGAAGTGTCACGGCTACAACGTCCTAGAGGCGTAGAGATAAAATAATGGAGTACCCTTTGTCGAGTCCCCAAGTTAAAGAGCAATCAATGACTAAATTAGACAGTTCCGGAGAAAAACCGCTCCAAACGAACTGGCGGTTCGAAATTATAAAGACAAGTCTCAGTGTGTAATCTGAACGAAAGTGTATGTATATTCGACGGCATGTCCAAGGTTTTGAAATCTCTGTTTTCACCATTGACTACCCAATAGATACCAGAAAACTTTTCAATAGCTGACTTCCTGACTGCACTACAATTAAAAACAATCATACACAACTGCTCTAAGAACTGCACCTATACAGGTATATTGTCTTATTATCCAAGCTATCATTGATTTACCTATTATCAGCATTTATATTGGATAGAGGGGAGTACTTGCACTACCTTTGCCTAGGTAAGTATGAAATTTAAGTGCAGCTCCAGAACGACGTGCAGTACTTACAGAGCCTAAAGAAAATTTGACAACTGAGAAATCTATCCTAAATATTAAATCAATTCAGATTATGCCTGCTTAATGCATATGGCCCATCCTTGCATTTATATATGCGTGATACTTTCCTTGCAGAAGGTACAGCCCTTGGAAATCATGAAAGCTCACAATTATTTAAATCCTGATGATGTCGGGAAAAAGTAAAATTTAGCAAATTTATTAAGAATATCAACCCAATTTGATACAAACTCCCAATTATTGTTGTCCTTTTAATGCTATAATACGCTTAAACTCTCTACCCCACCGCTTACAGAAAGTTAATTGAGCTATGTTGAGCAACATATAAGTATATTTATATCCAAACTGTTTGCAGTGTTCGAGAAGAAACAAAAACTCCAGCTATCCATCTTCTAGCAGACAGAATCGCTCAAAAAGATAAGCACTGGAACAGCCTGGAGACTTGAGGCTGGAGCTGAATCCAATCCAGAAGTTAATGCCACCTGGAGAGTAACATAAATATGCACATGGATTTCTTGCAGAGATTTCTTACCTGAAAGGTCTGTACACTTTGTATGCATACAGATCATGTGTATATAAGTATATAACATGGGTATATAATATACATATGCATACTTTCGAATTAAAGTAATCAAACAAGCTTGCATGAAACAGCTCCAGAGTCCAGCCACACGGCAGATGAAGGTCTTCAATGGGTCAGGAGTCAAGAGTTTGGGATATTAAGGTACATACTATAATAGTAGTTAGGTTGCCTTTTAAACGCGAAATCACCCTGTGCCTTTAAAAGTTTTGTTGCATGTACACCAGATGACACTAATGGAGAAGAAGTATATATCCGATCAAAATGAAGACTCAGTTTTCAGGGACCAAATAATTGGAATACGTCCTAAGTTGTGACTAGGGCCCAACAACAAAGATCAGTTTACGAGTAAACAACTCCTTACCTCTTACTTTTGTGATGACTTAGTGCCATTTCATGAGGAATCAACATTTGTCCTTGTCTTAAGAACAGGGCTTGGTCCTTGACAAAATTTAGGAATCGTATCTGAATAATTGAGCTTTAACCCGTACAAGGGTTGTAGTCAAGGCCCCAACTTCTCTCTCGACCCAGAGACCCTGTCCCAAGGTCAGAAATCCATCTACTGGTCCTCTGTTGTAAGAATTATCGAGACTGTAATTACTACTGGAGGTATCTCTCAAACGGATTCTTTCCGCTGACAAATAACACCTTATACTGAGCTTTTATTGATCTTCAGGAAGAATAGTACTCCCTTTATATCCATTTTCATTTGCCATACGTATCAATGTGCATATTTGTGCTTGATCTCAAACAATTTTTATCCGAAAGAGGCGAACCAGCTAAATCAGTCCTCATAGTTCATCAAGATCCCAATAGTTCGAGGCACTGCATCAAGAGTGCAGCCAGTTGTACCACAATTGGTATGCTAACCATAAAGAGCCAATGGATTGAACCAATCTCAAGTAGTCTGCCACAGCCCACTGTTGCAGCAGTCCTGTAAGGGAAGCTAAATTCAGCTTGTATAAGGTGAAGTGAAGTCTTCATAAACTCCGTCGAAAAGCCGTGCTTCAGTAATGGTATTTGTACTCTGGCTAGACTCAAGGTCATGGCTCAGTCATGACATTTTGACTATTATTTATCCAAGACGCAAACCCAGAGGGGAATACAAGACCAGAAAGCATTCACATAATTTGTGGCTCT
Source organism: Copidosoma aretas (assembly GCA_030522625.1). Lineage (NCBI taxonomy): Eukaryota > Metazoa > Arthropoda > Insecta > Hymenoptera > Encyrtidae > Copidosoma > Copidosoma aretas. The sequence continues at coordinate 20,219 of JAPYYV010002379.1, read as the reverse complement.
TTTCCAAGGCGCAAGGCAAGGGAGCAGCCATATTGTCCAAGGCACAAGGCCAGAGAGGAGCCATAAAATTATTTACTGCCCGCGACTCTCGTCCGAGATGCAAGGCCAGGGAGTTATCACACGATTTGTGGCTTTTGTCTAAGGCGCAAGGCCAGGGAGCAGCCATACTGTCCCAGGCGCAAGATCAGGGAGCAGCCATAATATCCTTTTCTGACCGCGAATCACGGCCGGGGATCAGTTATGGCTTTAAATGGTATAAATTGTGTCCATTGCTCTCACATCAGTGCAGGGCATCAGGCCGCATTGTCTTTATTCTTTAAATGCGGGCTTACGGTGCCAAGCTAAAGTGTGGGACTCTCGAGCGTGCGTAGGCGTCGAGCATTTGCCAATAGGCTTGGCGTGATTATACTTACACAGCAGTGCAGGGCATCAGGCCGCATTGTCTTCACTCTTAAAATGCGGGCTTACAGAGCCAAGCTAAAGTGTGGGACTCTCACATCACGTCGCTAATTCAAATTCAATTTTTCGTTGTAGAGCGACCTTAAATGTCTGCACAATTATCGATACACTTATATATTTCAAAAAACTTATGCGAACGTCCGCATAATTCCAACAGGGTCCGCATAATTACATATTCACTTATAAAATATCCGCATAAGTCACCATACATAAGAATATGTATATATATACATATGTATCATGGTAGTCGTTTACTGTTTTTTTCTTGATACTCGGGTGAAAATCACTACTATATACGTAATAACTCGTGTGGAAACTTATACCGAAGCATTTGGACCAATTTTTTCCGACCGTCAAGGCTCTTGAGGTTTTTTATGGATTTCACATGCTAAAAAAATGCTGAAACGGTTCTCCCTCCTAAAATTAGTGAAAATCGAGGAATTTTTCTTTCAAAAACATAGGTTTGGACGTATTTTGACCCGCTCAATCAAATAAAATGATTATTTTTTACTGATTTTGATAAGAAACAAATTATGGGTCAAAATCTACCATTTATTGGAAAAAATGGAAAAAAAGAAAAACAGAGGAATTTTAGTTGAAAAAAGTTCTAACATCTCTTATCCAAAAGTATATCTATAACGGCTTGTTGAGCCCTTAAATTTCGACAATATCCATATTTACCACTGATTAAGTAATAAAAAAACTTATAGGCACACCTAGATTGAGAAATTGAGGAGAAAAATATGCTCTTCATGTAATAAATAGTGTTATATACTGTCTATATGCCAAAATTTCAGTAGTCTTCAATGCTTTCAAACTACAGACTTCCGCGGAAAGACTGATTTCTTATAAAACACTTCTGGCCAACATCTTTAATGGTGCAAAACATCCATCCCTCTTGTACCCGTGACAGCGAGAAGCGAACAAAGCCAGTCAGAGCAAGGTGCGAGAAAGATAAGTACACCGTTACTACACTGCTAAATTGTAAGATATTGATGAGTGCTTTGAACTGCAGACTCGCACATTATATTTTCAGTACTTTAGCGGAGCAGCAGAACGATATTCTCTCTCTTTCTCTCTCTCTCTCTCTCTCTCTCTCTCTCTCTCTCTCTCTCTCTCTCTCTCTTTGTATCTATCTTATTGGAACAAGATTTTTCTAATTTTTCTATTCTTTATTTTACGCGTTAGGTGATACGTGGCTGCTTTATATGACCCGTATATGACTATGGTTCAAACGTTCTATCAGTTTGTTTATAGATGGCGTTGGTTTTCTTTGTGCACTGTTTCTTCAGTGACAAAAAATTTGTGGACTGCCTATATTGTTGTCTTTAAAAATATCAGTGTACTCACTACCGCTCCACCTTACACCTAACCTTGTTCAGTCCAGTTCGTGACTATTTTTTGGTATATAATCGAAAGCATTGCTTGCTGACGCACACATACAGTAGAGAGAGAGAGATTTGATTGGATTTTTGATTTGATATATTAATTTAAAGGCCACGGAGCAGATCCAAAACTGGCCAATTGTACATAGCTTAATAATAAAATTGACAAAAATAAGTTAAATAACATAAGTTTAAATCTGGAAAGAAAAAAAAAGAGACAAAAATAACAATATATGCGCAAGGGTAAAAGTAATAGGTAGTGTACAATACACATAGAATAGAGGATGAGAAGTTTGGTTGTACCAATTTAGGTAAAGGTAGGCAGTACTTGGTTGATAATTAAGAAATTATGGAATAGGCTTAGTAGAGCAAAGGAGCCAGAGAGGTTGTATTGGAGTAGGTTATGAGGTTGGGGTTGGTCATGGGTAGGTTGAGGAGAGGAGGAGGCGGTAGCTGTCTGAAGTGACCCAGTCCCAGTCACGAAGTGCCGCGGCCAGTGATCTGGCTCGGTCAGGTCAAGTCAGCGCAGCGATCCAAGCTCAGAAGCTCTTGAGCACCAGGTATGTGCTCCTCACAGACCCGGGGCTCCAGACGCACGATGCTTGCGCTCCAGAAGATAATACAGAAAGATTAATTGTAAATAGCGGATCTAGAGTAGGTAATGTAGAGAGAGCGTGGAGGATTTCTGGCAGAGGACCTAGCGACAATAGAGGATGACATGGTAAAGCAAGAGAAGAGGAAAATATGATAGTTAAACGTGACAATAGAATATGCAAAGGAGGCGATGACAAATTCGCGACAGCTGCAGAGAGTGAGCCACCCGAGCCGCAGGTGGTAGGGCGTAGCGTGAGCCCAGCGAAGGATATCGCCGTAAACAAAACGAACGCAAGCATTTAGGTTTTGGTAGAGTCCCAAATCGCAGACACCGCCAATGCCATGGTAAACGTCACTACAGCAGTCAAACATCGGGAGAATAGGCGTATCAATTAGATGTTTTCGCATGGCAAAGTCCAGCAAGCATCGACGAAATCGTAGATATGGTGGGTGAAATGTACTTGCTGGATAATATAACTGACGTGAAGAGACCACGTAAAGGAGGAGCCCAGCCAAACCCCGAGGTTTCTTGCCACGGACGCATACTCCAGGGCAGCCTCACCAACCACGATCGGGGGGAAGGAGGTGCAGTCAATGAAGGAAAGCGCCACCAAAGAGCCAAAAAGGAGAATCTCGGTATCAGTTGGATTTATAGTAATATAATTTTGAAGTGACCAACTCTGCACGTTAGTGACATCCTCGCTGAGCAGCTCGATGGTACAAGGAAAATCAGAGGTTGTCGATGATAAGAAAATTTTTAGGTCGTCGGCGAATAAGGCATGAGAGGAATGATTCAGTCGGACATGGAGGTCATCGATGTAAATGAAGAATAGTAGGGGACCGAGGACAGTACCCTGGAGGGTACTGGATGGAACGAAAAGCCAGGAGGAAGCGGGTCATCCGTCAGGAGAGGTGACAGCCTGGGACCGATTAGAAAGGTAGGAAGAAACCAGGAATAGGAAACGTCGCCACATTCAAGTCTATGGAGCTTGGCAAGGAGAGTTTGGTAATCGAGAGAGTTAAAGGCCTTTGATAAATCGAAAAGAACCAAGATAGATATGTGTCCGAGTTTAGCAGCATCGCTGACTGGCTCAAACATACTCAGCAGAGCAGTTTGGATGCGATGACCAGGTCCAGAGCTGGACTGAAACGGGTCAAGTAAATGGTGAGCCTTAATTTGCATTGTTAGCTGCATTTGTACGATACGCTCTAGGGCCTTTGACAGCTCTGGGAGAGAGGCTACGGGGCTAATATCAAAAGATGAAGAGATAGTTTCACTTTTGGATAGTGGCAAAATGAGAGCCCGTTGCCACCATATTAGGGAACGACCAGAGGACACAGAAGTAGAGAAAAGCGAGTGGCAGTAGTGGTAGAAGTCGGGAGGCAGAGCCTTAAGCATAGGGGCAGAAATACCGTTGACACCATTCCTCGGGATGTAAAGCCGAAGATAGAGCCCCACACCTGCTTGACCGTGGTAAGCGAAAATTCAAAAAGGGTAATAGATGGTGGATTGTCAGATTGAGGTGAGGTGGGACTGGAGTAGGTGGAGTCGAATGGTGAATGGTAGAGTAGTGAGCATCAAATATGTCGACTGAGAAGGTGGTGGGTGGAGAAAGGTGGACGCACCGATACTAAGGGACCGGAGAACATACCACTTGCTTCGAGAGTCCGGGGCAGACTTAATCGCCCGGGCAATCTGCTGAGCTTGCGCGGTATCAAGCGCATTTTTTACATTCGCTCAAAGCTTACCAAAGACGGCAAAGTCATCCAGACACCTAGAATGACGGAATGTCTTGTAGGCCCAGTCTCGCCCGGCAATTGCCCGACGATGAGCCGCCGTAACCTACGGGTTGCGTCGGATTCCAGTGTGGACAGGACAAAACGAGGTTACTTGATCAAATACCTGAGTGATAGACGTCGTTAGCGCTTGGCAAAGTGAAGAAGGGTCAGAGGTGGAGACAGAGGTTGAGGCATTTATGGTAGTGGAGGTGGGTGAAGTTAGTAGTTTAGAGGGTAAAGAAAGTTCCTCTTAGCCGGGCAAGTTATGATTGATGACGTCTCCAAATAGAGCTGAGAGGGATTCATGATTTAGGCAATGATGGGCATGAGCGAAGTGAGTAGTGGGATTAGTTTAAAGAGTAGAAAATGAGATCATGGCCTTGGTCCAGGCATGTCCTGCTGCGAAAGGAGCGTCAGACTTGGTGTATTTAAGGATAAGACCGAGATCATTGGTGATGTCGAGGTCGATCCAGGTATGGGATGGTCTTTCGAGGTAAACAGCGTGGTGTGTAGCGTCAGATGGAATGAGTGATAGATTCAGTGACTTTAGTGTGTTGAGTAAGTAAGTATGCGGATTCAGTTGACGACTTAAGCATATTGATATCATAGTTACTAACATCAACCGACTAAGGGTAGTTTGGTAGGTGTTTAGAAAGTGATGAGAATAATGCGTAGGGGTCTCGGGCATGAGGCAAGCGCTAGACGACGCCAACAAGGAAGGATTGATTGATTGATTGGAAACTGAATTCATAAATGGCAAGGGCACATGTCCCGAATGCCAAGCATGAAAATACATCGTACATTATATTAATATATTAAGAAATAACGTAGTAGGCATAGCAATTGTATATGTATGCATACAAATACTCACAAACACACACAAACTCGCGCGAGCACGCAAACATACTTAAGCACAAACGAAGTATTTATTCAGAGAATTATGAAATTCGTAACTGAGAGTGCCTTGGCAAATGAATGATCAAAGATGAACCATAAGTGTCTTATTGATCATCACATTGCAAGTATCCATGCCAGACCGAATTCATAATCGAGGCACGGATAAATGTATACATGCAATTCAGCTTATACGATAGTAAACAGATATAATGGGCAAAATTGCATGTAGTGTAACGTTTTTACAGATAATATATATTACACAACACATTATATCATCATTGTAAATAAAGTATTGCATATCACAACATTACATATTTCATTAAAACATTTTATATTATTTCTAAGTACAATACTACAATCTGCAGCATTACATTATTCCATGAATACATACATACAAACAAACATACCTATTTTTCTAATACAGAGCTGACTTAAATGATGATAGTGTGCGAGATAAACGTAACGTAAAAGAGAGGCTGTCCTACAAGGTGAAGGCTGATACACTGAAGGACCGCAGATATGCGGTGGACGAAGCGAAGGGCTTGAATAACGCAGAAGCTCCAGGCCGCTCAGATCGTCTCAGCTCGCCAACAGACTGAAAAGAGCTCGCAGATATTGTGGCTGCTCCATGGTAGGAGTCTTATACAATGCAAGAGCCAAGAAATATTCTTTACGCATGTGTAACCTGAACCAACCATTGCGTCGATAGTAAGGCCTTGACTCGACATCGCGTCTAAGGTAGTATATACAGCGCAGCACGGAGTTCATCAGGCGTTGCAGTTTTACATCTAAGTAACCCGACATATCTGCGTAGACAAGGCAGCAGTATTCGAAGTAAGACAAGATTAGAGCCGCTGCTAACATCTTACAAAAGTCAGCTGTGAGCGATCCTCTCTTATATCGCAACTTTTATAGTGCACCCCGTACCCTGGAGCAAACGACGAATACATATGCATTCCACGATAAGTCTTGGAAAAAGGTGACACTAAGGTTTTTCCCATTTTCTGAAAAAGGGATATGGCTGTTGTTAACCATAATTTTCGCCAACGTGGCCTTGTCGAGCCGTACATGGCATTGGCCCGTTGCATACAGTACTGCCCGCGTCTTACTCTCGCTTAACTACAAGCTTCGTGTCACAGACCAACTTATAGCCGCTTCAATGTCCCGGTTTAGCGGGTGAATCGTCCTGTGTACCTCTGATCGCTTGCACTGTATATATATTTGCAAATCATTAACAAATATCATTGCATGGAAATATCGCAGGGACTGGAGTACTGATTTAATAAAAACAAGAAGTAAGATAGGCCCAGGTGATGATCCTCATGGTACACCTGATGTAGTTGGCAACGCTGCAGTAAGCCCCCCTATCGAGTCATAGTACAGCCTGTGAACGACCCGTCAGGTAAGAGTGAAGCCACGCTATAGCTCCTCTGAAAAACTGCAAATCAACAAGATCATGCAACAAGGCAATGTGGCTCATGCTATCAAAAGTTAGGTGGAAGTCGAAGTAAATAACAAGCGTTATGAGCCCACGATCCATACCGAGACACATGTGGTCAGACATTTTAAAAAGGGCCAACTGTGTACTGTAATCGTGCCGAGAGCGAGTCTGAAGTATTAAAAGAGTTCGCCTCAGCCATGCAATGCAACAGCCATTGACGTTCCTGCACAACGTTGATGGTCTGCAATCGAAATAAGTCCCCACAGCTCAGACTCTGTACATAAAGAAATGGCGCATGAAACAAAAGCATAATGGTTTAGAAGCACCTCAGAAGAAATTACATCAAGCGAGGACTAGGGCCTTCCCGACGTTACCTTAAATCGACTGAGAGTTCGCCAGTACCTCAACTGGTCCGTCATTCTAGTAAGAAAATCACGCAAATATGTTTTACGTGCCAGCCTCATATCCAGTTTTATCCTCTTCCGCATAGTCCAATATGCAGTTATTTTTCCCAAGTCACCTCGGCACTTAGCTTTGCGGTATAAACGATCCCTGTGCGTATACGCCACCCTTAAGTCGTCGCCAATGCATGAAGAAGGCTGTCTACGGTATTGACTCATGCGTACCGAAGCAAACTTGTCCAGCAATTCCAGGAAATTACTGCAGAATATGAAAAGAAAAATATTAACGTCGGCACTGTCTGACAGGTGCGACGCTTTACTAATCCTGTCCATCAGCGCAGTTGAAAAAAATTCATTTGAAAAATGTCAAGAATCTCGAGAGCATGTCTGTACGCTGCGCATTCAGGGGTCTTAAAGTAATAGTCTATGTAAATACAACTATGTTCATTAATAAAGGGTACTGTTGATTATTTGATCAGTCTAATTTTATCAGCTTAGTCGACGAGGATAAGATCCAACCACGTATGATTGTTACTTTTGTGATGTGTTGCAGCAAAGGGTATAAGGGACCACACAGCGAGGAGCATATGTTCGGACCGCTTTGAGTCAAGAGGGGGGGCTAAGCAGTCTAAGATTATAGTTGTAAGACCGTTTTTGACATAGATAACAAGTCCGCCCCCCTCACGAGTCACGCAGTGGTTTCTTAGCAACGAATAGCCCCGAAGCTTTACCTCCTTGTCAGCGTCGTCCGAGCTTCGAAAAGACTCAGTGATCGCCACCACATCGTAAACACCGCCCTAAACCCACGCATCAAGTTCGGTGAAATCATTTGTAAGTCGGTTAATGTTGACATGCAACACGGTGAGCGTATAAGAAGACGTAGATGCAGAAGAGGGCGTGAAGGAACGATTTGTGAGTGGCCGGGCTTGAGGCAGCCTTCATGCGAACGTGGTGTAAGGAATCAATGAGGCCGGGTCAGTCGTAGGGGTGAAAAGGATAAGGGTAGATTTGCTTGTCTTACGGAGAAAAATCTGCAACCTACAAACAACAGGGCGAGCATAGTGAAGCTTCAAGGGGAGTGAATATGCTTTTTTCCAAAGCTCATGCACCGGTCAAGGCCGAAGTGGTCGTAGTGAGAGCACGCTAAAGGGTCGAGGGGTGCCAAGGGCGAGTGCCAATAATGGTCAGTGACAACCAGGGGAGATTGATTGACGTGAGCATATGGGCGATTTTGTAGTCAATCGAGGCCGTCGGGGGGCTAGGTTCTACAGTTATGAGGAATTTACACTAATCTGACAACGAAGAACAAAGATCGGGTCCCGATTCTCGACTGGTGGTGACAGGGGAGCACTAATAGTCGCCTCAAGGTTGAAAACCCGATCGGAGATCGATGCAACCTGGCCCCCAAGGCCATCGAGCCTTCTCGTATTTTCATTGATGACAACACGATTCCTCTCAGAGGTCTGGTTGGCAGTGAGAAGGAGAGTATGGAGGCCCGTGATGCTTGACTTTTGGCGCATTGCTGCCTCTTCGGAAGCAGCCGCGAGACGGGCAAACATGTGGGAAAAGGTAGCAAAGTATGGTAGTATAGTAGGGTCGTTAAGGAGTTGTTCTCAGTCTTGGGCGAGTGAGGGAAGGTCGGTGCTAGAAGGGGACAAAGTTGAGAGAGAGAGAGAGACATTGATTGCTTGATTGATCACGATTTATTGATGCCAAGGTCCAGAAGACCGTTTGGCAAGGAGATACATTTGGACACAATTTAATGAAAAATAACTTAAGAACAAAAATTTTGATAATCCATTATAAAAATTATTAGTACAGAACGTTAGTACGCAGTTCTCCCGTCAAAATGTAACGTATAGTATAAAAGCAGAAAATCGTAGAAAAATAACATTTAGTGACAATATGTAAGACAGCAATATTAACAGTACGATAGTAGTATATAGGATAACGTTGATAAATTACATATTTCTTTTATTTGCGCGTTTTTTATTCAATTTTGCCTTCTATTTTGCCTTTTTATCAGTAGCATACAAATAAGCATATAACGCTATTTAAAATTATAGTAGTGTACTCCTTTCTCTCATAGTACGCGGAAAATCATCCCATAGACGAATCGCCCTGGTTGTAAGTCATCGGCTGAACGCACTCTTACTTGCAAAAGGCATGATCAATCCTGAGGAGGCTGCTCTAGGTGTCCGTCTCAAGTTTTCCGCAGTATGAAGAAGAACACTTAGATTTCTCGGTTTATTGGAGGCAAAAACTCAGTACAACACAAGATCTAGAAAAAAGGACCTTTTGGCGTCTACAGAGAGCCAACCGAAACGCTCATAGAGTGGTATTAACGCTGTATGCCCCCCCCCCCCTCCAAAATGAAGTGTACAACCGTATTACATAGGCGCTACGATTGTTCACTAAGATAATTTTGTGAATCAAGATATGCCAATGCAGCATAGTTGAAGTGAAGCATAACAAGCGTGACAGCGAGCATTTTCTTCGTCCCCCATGGGAACAAACCGCCCTCAAATCTTAGCTTGTGGAGAACTGCGGAACATACTCGCGAAATTTGTGAGTTCCAGGCAAGCTTCTCGCTAAATATTGCTCCTAGGTTCTTCATCAAAACATCAAGAGGCACTGATTAACCACGAATCATGATCGGAGGCAACTTACATTTATCAATACGCATATGTTATTGTACAACTGCAAAAAGCATCGCTTTTACCTTTCCGCAATTTATTTTGAGACCGTGCACATGTGCCCACCGCGAAACTGCATCCCCGTCCTTATTTACTCTCTTAATCACCACTGACAAATCTGTTGGGTCACATTGCAGATATATTTGAAGGTCATAAGCAAATAACATACCCCTACAAGAACGCAGGCACAAAAAAATGGAGTTTACGTAAATTAAAAACAATAGTGGACCCGGGGACTACCCCAGGTGCACCCCCGACGTCACAAGCCGAGGGTTTGTCAGTGTCCCATCTAATCATAGTATGCTCTGAAATCGGTTTGTCAAATATGAATGCATAAACTTGACCGAATTTCCCGAAAAACTGAATGTTCTTATGACCAGCAGAAGCTTACTATGATTTATGGTATCGAAGGCTTTTTCGAAATTGAAGTAAACTGATAATGTCACTTAGTTTTGGTCCATCCCCCATCGCATGTCGTCGAAGACACGCAGAAGGGCCATTTGCGTGTTAAAACCACGGCAAAAGCCTGACTGGAATGGTGAACGCAGCGAGCGTTCTTCTAAGTAAGTGTAAATCTGTTTTGTCATTAGAGTGTCGAATACTTTTGCAAAGTGGAGTAGGTTCTCTATGGTCTACTTTTAGATGGTGTAGTAGGCTGATGCATCTTGGAAAGTGGAACTATAGTAGATAATTTTTATAGTGCGGGATATGTGCATAAGGCTAAAGATATATTAAATAGGTGTGTCACGAATGGTGCTATGGTCGATTTAACACCGACTAACTAGCGCAGAGACACGTAACCAGTGCTTCTGCTTCACGTCTTAGCTGCACAGTGCATCATTATCTTGCATACGTATACAACCAAGTTTAGACGGAATACGAAACCGTCCCAAAAAGGGCACTGCATAACAGCCTTAAGATCAGTGGACAAGCAGGCAGGACGCATTGATGAGTTCGCAATATAATAATCAGCTAATGACTCCACCGTAAGGTCTAACAGTGGCGAGCGCGGCCTACCTCCTACCAACTCGTAAGAGCGGAGCAGACGTCAAGAGGCAGAGGGATCCGCAGTCTCGGATAGAGATTTCTGCAAGAAATCATCACGAGCCGTTTTATATCCTGTATAAGTGTCCTTCGAACCCTCGTATATTTGGCCAATATCCCTGAGTCCCCATTTCTATTCGCCCTTTTGCACAGCTGATCACGACGTCTACAACGGGCCCTAAGGTCGTCCAAGAACAACATTGCTGGTGACCTCCGTAATTTACGGTCGCTGTACGGAGCATTTATGTCTAGCAGTGTAGTAGCCACGTCCCTATAAGTATGTAGAGCAACATTCACGTCATCATAGAACACTGTGGAGCACCTTTGGTTCATATTGGATAGTAAATCATTTGAGAAGGTGGCTGGTACAAATGTACGAAAATCCCGTGAGCGTAATGTACCACATAAGGGCCCCGGAACCTGGAATTTGTACTTTGCAAATAGGTAGTCGTGACCATCTATAAGGTGCGTTGTAGACTGTGTTTTGACAGTTATTTTTTTAGAAAAGTCAACGATAATATCGTTAACCCATGTGTGTGAGAGGCACTGCCTCGAATGAGACCAAGTTCAAAGAATATTCAAAGAGAAGTCAATCAAGATGATTTGAATAGTAGTCTTTTATTATGATATCAGAATTTGAATCACCTGCAACAACAATATATGTATATTAGTGGGAGCATCTATTTACTGTTTTAAAAAAGTCTAACAATACAGGACCCTTTGGTCTTCGGTACACACTTGCACGAAGTAATGTTTGACCAATAGCAGACCACAACTCAACTATCAAATATTCTGTTTTCTTTATATGTTTTATGGCAGAGAAATCAAGGACTTCACACTTGATTCCATTTCTAACATAGCAAGCACACCTTCTCTCTGCAGATACTCTCACTTTCCTGTGACAGACTTAAGACCGCAATCGCTCCTAAAGAGCTGATGAGTTGGAATCTTATAAAGAGAGGAATTTTGTCCCAGAGTAAACCAAGTCTTATAAGTCGACAAAAAATCTACATCAAATTTATGTAAAAATCCCTTGATATCGCCTATATGACCTCCAACAGAACTTGCTTTTATTTGTTATATACGTATGGAGCTCTCAGAAACGCTCCCTAGTGTGATTGATACTATTTTTGGGAGTCACAACAGCTTTTTTATATCAGATTCCGTTGTAATCTGAATCATGTCACTTTTATCATCCTTACAAACGTAGATATTTCCTTCACGGGACAAGACGTACTTGTATCCCCTTTTGTGTCTCCTGATCTTTTGCAAGTAAAAACAATTTAAATGCAGGTTTCGACATTACATCATATAGTTTGATTACAAGATCGTTTTCCGCGTCAGGAAAGAGCATTGTGCCATTAAGCGCTCCAAACGAACGTCTTGCGCGCATCACGAAATCACTTGTAGCCGTCGACTTAAAAAATACAATAAAAGACTTCGACTTTTGTATATCACAAAGATCAATTCTTTTAATTTTTTTTCTCCGCTCTTTTTTTACAGTAATAAAAGAGAGATAGAGAGATAGTGAAAGTTACAAAGAGAATGAGAGAGATCAAGAGACTGCATGAAGAGAAGGAGTAGAAGAAAAGAGAAAAAAAGAGAGGCATTGCACGACGACAAGTGTGTTTATTTTATTTTACGCATGGTCGAATAAAGCCTTTCTCGTGTTGACGGTAACGACAATAAAATACTATTTACATATTAAATGCTTACTCTCCGCGTTAGTTACTTCAACCGATACTAGATAACGATATAGTTTATAGTTTAAATTAGTATTTCTAGTAATATACAATTTACATGAATCAGTTCCGCTTTTTGGTTATACGATCCATTAAATAATTGCAAATCATAGGTTGCCAATGAATAAACAAGTGCAGTCTGCTTTGTTTTATACTATGCAAAGATTTAAAAAAATTTTGCACGACAGTGTGAAATTGGTAATAGAAAAGGACATGATTTTGTGAAAGAAAGCTTCAATCCTAAATCAAACGTTTGGAGACTGTGTAACGAAACTTAAATTAGAACATTCGAAATGGGCAAATGTAAGAAAAAATTCTTCTTGTTAAACAGATACACAAAAGAAGAAAGAAGCTGCATATGAAGAAAGCATAAGTGAATTATTCGACATTTCGAGCGCAAATGCACTTTCCCATATTAAATACAAGAATGATAAAGCATTTTTTTCCCAAAAAGTATCTATTTTTCGTTTTTTTTTTCTTAAATCCATGAATTAAAAAAAAATATTAATATATTTGGATGAATTCGCATCATAATTAGCGTACATGTATCTGCTACTTTTTTGGTTACTTATTCTAAAAGAGATATCCATCCTATAAATTTTGTTTGCTTTGTAGTTAAAGTTAATGTTTAAAGATAGTATTTTGATTCGTATTGTCATTATTATTGTTACCTCTGAAATGTTGAGTGAAACTGTTTAAATGAAGTAATTTATTTAGACGAGTAGAAAATTAAAATTTCTAATATCAATTAGTTGATGTCTGTTGCAATTTCAGAACCAATGGAATATAATAATATAAATGATGCCTAAAACTTTTCAAAAAAATCGCACAAAAATAATTCTTCTGAAACAGTGACAAAAGGCTTGCATATAAATAAAATTTACAATTTAAAGTTGTTAAACAGTTTTATTGAGATGATATATTAATATTAAAAAGAAATTTCTTTCATTAATTGCTGACTTTAGATTGAATAAATATTGAAAAGTTTTCACTTAAATATTATTGATTAAATATATTTGTTTGGTATTCAGAATTGTAAGTATATTCATTTCAAATACCAATTTTTTGGTTTCTACTCAGATTAATAACGATAGACAAATATATTTTCCAATATTGATAGTATACCAGTTTTAAAACCATACCTTCTTTAACTTCACTTCTTGATACGTTCAAAACATTACTTGGATCCGAGTCTCAATCTCAACTTATTTAAGATACGCCTTCTTTAAAAAAAAGAGCTACTGAAATGGTTATAACTCTTTAACTAGCAACAGTATTGGACACATGTAAAATTAGTTAGTGAGATGCAATGCACTTGCTAATGGTAGCTGCAGAAGCATTTAATGTTGACACTCGGAATTTTGTACTTAATTGTACATCAATTTATAAGGAACGTTATCATCCTTGATCGTCCCAAGAAAAAAAAATGAAAGGTTGGCCATCGTTGTTACAAATAGAGGAATAGAACAATGACTTGTTGTACAAAAAATCGACTTAAGCAACGGAAATAATCGAGTTTCGTAAAACGAAAAAAAGGTTGATATCAAGCAAAATAAACAAGCAGATTTTTACACGAAATTTTACTTTACTTCAAGATAAACCGTTTAGAATCCACATAAATATACATATAGCTAAATACTGCATAATTTAGATTTCTTCAATCCTTTAACAAAACACATTTTCCTGTAACGTTTCACATACTACTTCTGACTTACACGACCAAAATAGCTATCATGAGCGAAATACTTGTGTAGGCATGAAAAAAAACAATAATGAATAAATCTCAATGCTACTAGCATGGTGTCAGATTCAGTACACGGTTTAATAATTCATTCTTACTTTTCTTTTTCTATATACACGCTTTATTAATGTACTAAATACTTAACATAATGTTATTTAGGTAACGGTGACTTGAAAAAAAGGACTTTCTTCTCCACAAAATTTATCCAGTATGCCGTTTGAGTTACATACTAACCCACAAATTTTCAAATTTTCTTAACGGCTTAGCATAAATATAGGTATTTAAACGATTCACATTGTTAAACTTTTAAATATAAATTAACATTCGGAAAAACATATATTATGACAATTCTAAACGGATCAAACACTAAGTTTGACTGCGAAGCTGTAAGATACTATATTTTTGAAGACTAGATAATGAGAATTATGTTGTCAAAAGAAAAAAATAGATTATCCTGACCTGTCCTTCTTGAAGAATTGAGATACGTTAGTGTTAATGACTTAATCTTGTGTTCAACTGAAAAATGGAGATTAGTGTAGTTTTGAAGGTTCAGAATGAAAAATTGAGATAAAATCATACATTATAGAGACAAAAACTTACGAAGATACAGAAAATCTCACACGGCAACGTTAATTTCTGAGATTAACTATTTTGTACGTTTGCAAAACTGTGTATCTCACATCCAATCATTATTACTCATTTTTGCAGTTAGAAAAAAATGTGACGTGGCAGAGCGATTTAGACTATGGATTCGTGTTCAGCAGCCCAAGCAATATCTTGTACATACTACGACGTCATTGTGTCTTTAACTTTTCCTTTTTTTGTGGTCCTATGTCATTAATTAAGATAAGTTGAGGTACTCATGGTGTACAACTCATCATACAAATAACTACACACATTCGTAAACACCGACAAATTTTTTTTTAATTTTCTTTTTTCATTCCAAATAAGTAACTTTGTGTGAAATTTCATAATTATTTATATTAACGAACAGAACATATAGTAAGACAATGATAAGGAGCAAAATATGAACGTTTTTAAGAAAACCAATTTTTTATTCGATATAATAAATATAAAAATAAAATTCGATGACATTAAAATTGTATTTGTCAGCGGTAATAGTTATCGAAAAAAAAAATCCCCGTTAAGTAAAGCATGCAAACATATACATTTACAGTGTCTTTTTTTATTATTTGAATACCCCACATTGAAGTAAGTTTTATTATCTTTCATATTGTTTTACATTAAATATCACAGAACAACCATAAAAATGAAAGAAATACACTTTTACACATAAATCCATATTTTAAATACATTATAATCGGAATAACAAGACATACTGATGACCATAAACACATTTTTTCAGCAATAATAGGTATTAAAAACCTTCAAAAAAGCCCTGTCTGATCTAAACCAGTCGGGTTAATACAGAGATCTAGATAAATATGAACATAAACACATATACACTATCACACACTTACGAACTATTTTCCTTATTTCTATTTAAATTTTTTTTTTGCAGAGAATTTCGTGATCTTTCATAATATTTTACCTAAAGCACTGTGAAACAACAATAAAAGACACTTGATAAACCTTTTCGAAAAAATTGATTTCCGAAAATCGGCAATATCGGAATAAAAAAAATTACAAATCAAGACAACCAAATTTTCTTTTCAGCTCTATAGTTATTAAAGAACAGAACGAAAACCCTAGTCAGAGTGAGATTTGTTTAAGGAAATCTTGAGAAACAATTGAATAGACCCAGACACAGCGATACACACACGCAGAGGCACACAACCACAGACTCACAGAGACGGACATTTTGCTAAAATAGTGGATATTTATTCCAAACTCCATGAAACAATTATAAAATGTTTCCTCTAATTACAATTTTTTCCATATTACAGCTTTCTCTATAAAAAATCAAAACTATAATCTGTAGAATCATATGATATACATATAAGAAACATTATCATACTAAAATGTGTGATCATCATGCTTCCGTTGAGATTTAAACTAAATGAGAGTTTTATTTTTTCACTAATGTATGATACTAATTCTATCCTTGATATATTTTTTCATGAAATAAGGAGGATAAGCGCTTTATCAAATTTTTCTCTTGTATTATTAAAATTTCTAGATCTTGATTTAGAATTAGCAAGATGAAGACATATTTATCAATCATATGAAACTTATCGAGATCGGAAGACTAAATTTTGAGAAAGTTGTCAATGTTGAAGACGATATATTGTAGTAACATTGACATATATTCTAGATTTATACCTCATGACCAAAAAAAAAAAAAAAATACGATTTGTTAAGCGTAAACCACGAATTAAAAGAGGTTGGGAAACAGAAAAAACTGGTTTTTGGAAATTTTTTCAAGGCTAGTGACAATGGACCATAGTTTTCGTTGGAAGATTTTAGTCTTAATTTTTATTTAGCAATGTTATATATCGTATTTAGCTTATTCCTCTATTATCTCAAAACAAGTAGTATCGTAAAGCGCGAAAAAATACGTTTTTTGTACTTTTTATGGTGTTAGGAGAGACACATAACATTCTTTACTAATACTATGATGGATTCGGTAAGCATTAATTAAAAAATAAAGCGAATATTGCACATTACACGCCTTTATCCAACCCTTATTGCGTGTTAATTATAAAAAATCTTTCCATTCAGGTAAGGTTGACGGCTTGTAGCCGATGTGTGGGTTCGCTATCATGAATTTTCGAAAATCGCTACTATGCATATGGAACTAGAAGAAGAATGCTGAAACCTACGCTATTAAGAGTCCTAAAAAACCTGAATTAATTATAGACAGAGGGTGGTGTTCGCTTTACGCAGAACGTTGTATATTTATATAGGGCATTTCACCTGAACGGAAACAAAAAAAAATTTTTTGTCTCTAAAATTCAGAAATCACCAGTACTCTTTTAAAAAATAATAATGGATTTTCCAGACTTTTTGACCTACAGTCTTGCCGTCAGTGACGCTCACAATTTTGAAATTTTTAATTGGACCGCAAACATATTTGATTTCGGAGACAAATGATTGCGTATTAAAAAAAAAAAAATAAAAATTGTTAGCATTTTTTCCGTAGAATACAATAAGAATATTAAACCAATTTTAAGGTTGGTTTAACCCCTCGTTTGCAAGTTCTAAGTTTTAAAATCGATCTTCTAATTATACTCATGGTGGAATAAAGATATAAAGCGTGCTGCAATGTTGGGCACATCAGTAGAATTTTACTAGCACACCCTGTAAACTTCTGCACGACATTATATTGATGTTCCCGACACTGGTATGCTGTAGCACATCTTGTTCCTTCTCACTAGAAATTCAATAGCTTCGAGAAAGTGAGCGGCAAATCATGAGACAACTGCCGACTGGTTGCCTCATGCCATAAGATTACCACAGGCTTGCGTGCGACATTTATGGCTAGATCATACAAATATACACGTCTGATAGCTTTTTCCACTCACTCCTTCGAAGTACACTAGTCTATTTGACTAAGTAGAGCTCGCAAACAAGCGACCAGTCATATTAAAAAAGTAATCAATCAGGAGCCGCACAACATAATGTAAATACGAAGAAAAAGGAAGCGTGAACTAGATCTTTCGAAAATATGACTTATTATTCTATTTAGATTACGACTTACTTTCATTATTCGGAAAATTCGTCTATTTTACAAATGCTAGCTGCCATATTGGATATGCCATTTTGAATTTTATCAACCCGACACTAGATTTGTAACTAGTGACCCTGAAAGCTAAGGGGCACTAACATATTTTATTGTATGAGAATTCACAATTATATTACCTATGATTATAGAAATTTGTCGAGTCAAAGAATTTAAAATATTAACGGACTTTTTTTTTTAAATGACATAATTTACGAAAATTTTGCAAAGCACATTTTCGATTCAAAATCATACGTGGATTATTGTCATACTTTTTTATTTGCAAAATTTAATAATTTTAAAATATTTGCTGCCATATTGAATCAATCCATTGTTTTAAATGTACCAAATTTGACACTTAAATAGTATTACGTGCCTTATTTTACATCAAAAATTACTTTTTACTCATATTTTTTCGTCATGTGGAGCAACATCTAGCGTAGACACTGTATTTTTTATTATTTAGCGCCTTCTAGTTCCCATAATTTACCTTTGTCTATGAAGAACCAAAAATTATTCGATAATGCATATAGTCAGCAAAAAAAAAAAAAAATTTAATGTTTTATACATCTTGAAAAATTTATTTTAAAAGTTAGAACTTGTAGACAAGGAGTTAAACTAACGTAAAAATCGTTTTTAATATTTTTATTGTATTCTACGAAAAAAATTATAACAGTTTGTCTTTGTTTTATTTTTTAAAACGCATGGATTTGTTTTTCCGAGATCAAGAAGTTCGCGGTCCAAGAAAAAATTTCAAAATTGTGACTGTCGCTAACAGCAAAACGGTTGGTATGAAAATCATAAATAATTCCAGTATTGTTTTCTCATTGATTTCCATTGATTTCAAAAGTTTAGAGAATAGAATTTTTTTTTTCATGATCACGTGGAATGCTCCGTACATACTACTGGGGCTTCACCCCCTGCGTGCTCTGCGTGCCAACCCCCTAACTTCATCCAGGTAAAAAATTACTGCACTTATTCGGTCTCGTTCATCCTAACTATGAAGTTGCTATATGTATCAACACCATACTTCATGGCCGCCCGCGCTGTTAAGAATGGTTCGTGAAGAGGCACAACAAGAGCAAATTCTTACTGGTGCTCATTTTAAACACCATTGTTAAAATTTCTTTATTACTATACACAGCCAATTAATATGATTTGATATCGTAAAAATTACGAACTAAATACCTAATATTTTTACTAGCATAAGATAAGAAACTCTATTAAATAGTCGGATAAAATGACCTTTTTTATAGTTCTTAGATGTTTCAGAATAGATAATTTTTTAGGTACAGTTTTTTGTGTATGTATGTTAATACTTTGCAAATTGCCAGCAGCCAATTAAACATACACTATACAAGACGATTAGAACTAATACTTTAATACCGGGGATCACCATTTCAGTGCGAGCTGCACTTAATTTTAATATATACACATCGTCTGAATGCACTTGCTGCAGGTACTTCACATAATAGAATTCTATTTTCCAGCAATAGATAGTAAGATAACACTTTCACCGTCTTTTTTCGAGCTTCAACTATTAACATCACTTATAAAGATAATAATGATCATTATTATCATGATCATGATGATAATCATAACAATGATGATGATACTGATGAAAATGATAATTATAATGATAATTATGATGAAAATGATGATAATGATGATAGATGAGTTGATGATGATAATAATGATGATAATAAGGATTATTGTGATGATGATTATGATAAAAATGATAATGATGATGATGATGACGATGATGATGATCATGATGATAATGATAATAATAATCATTAAAATGACGATAATAATAATAAAGATGATGACACTGATGATAATGATGATTATGATGATGATAATCATCGAAGATAACGATGATAAGGATGATGACGATAATAATAATGATTACGATGATTCTGACAATGAAGATCATGATGATGATGATAATGATGATGATGATATTTATAATGTAAGTGATGATGGTGATGACGATAAAGTCGATGATGATGACGGTGCACACAATGGTGATGTTAAAAAGATGTGAATGATGATTATTATGATTGTGATAATTATGATTATGATGATCATGATGATGATAATCATCACAATGCTGATATTAATGATAACAATGATGATAATTATTATATTTATGATGATAAGCATAAAAATAATAATAATTATGACGATGGTGATAATTATGATGATAATAATATTGATTACGATGATGATAATAATAATACTATTAATGATTATAACGATGAAGATAATGTTAATAATGATAATGACAATGACGATGATGACAATGATTACGATGATAATGATGATGATGATGACGATGATGATGATCATGATGAT